>MU159013.1:141982-179825 GCA_015888305.1 Antheraea pernyi
TTTTTTTTTTTCGAACTGCCTCCGCTATTGGCCAAGCAAGGTCTTAACAGCTTCACTGGACTACTAAGGCGAGCGCTTAAGGCACTCAGCCGATTTTACTTTGACAACTAGCTCAAGGGTGCGCGGCACACCTCGGCTTTGGCTGTTGCCTGATACATGCAATTCGCGACCTATGTGAGCTAAGCTAAGCTAACTATTCATACATATACGAGTTGTTGAAACATATATGTGTACCAAGCATACATACCTCAACAACCCTTATATATATTTCGTATCGGATAATATTCTAAACTATTTCAGTTTGATAAGGGAAAAAATAAAACCCTTCCACCTGCATGTGTAAGCGTGTATGCGTGCACGTGTGTGGAGGTGATATGTGTAATGTTGTCGCAGTGATGTAAGATTTTGTGTCACTGTATCGCGCGAGCAGCGTACTCAAGGGCTCCACGCCGAGGGAACGGACCTAGGCTTGAGCTGCTGCCGAGGGGGGCCTAGTCTGGTGTGCGGGAGCGAAATTTACCCCCAGACCACGGCGGCGTGATCTGTGGTTACGCGGGCGTGGGCGTGAGCACGCTCTGTTTAGAGAGACAGGCTGGTACTGATCGTTCACTGCCGTTATTTCATCGGGAGGGTCGGTAAAAATATGTCGCGGACGTCTTTTACAACGCGCAGTGTTTGGTACGGGTTCGTATTTTGCGGCGGATACCACTAACGGACTGGGATGATTCGCGGCTTTTTCAAAATAACTAATCGTGAGTGATTTTACGTACGCCCAGATAGAAGGTATCTCTAGGTCCCTATGTAGATCAACTCTCCGGATGTACCACGGGGCACCGGTCACTTTACGTAAAACGCGGTTTTGAAGAACCTGCAACTTATGAAAATTATCTTTCGACATATGCGCAAAAACGGGACTGCTATATGTCATCACGGGACGAATACACGTCTTATACAAAGTGAGCTTGTGTCTGAGGGACATCTTACTCCTATGACAAAGCAATGGATGGAGGCGACCGAAAACCATAGCGGCTTTGTTTCGTACTCTATCTATATGTGACTCGAAATTTAAATGTTTATCTAATGTAACATCGAGATATTTGACCTCGTCGGCCCAAGGTATATCGGTTCCGTATAGCCTGATGGGCTCGAGGTTATTATTACGTCGTAAAGGATCGAAGAGTATCGCGGCGCTCTTATCAGGATTAACTTCTATGCGCCATCGACGAAACCATTCACCGAGTGTGCAAACGGCCTTTTCGATGCGCTTCCTAAGAAAGGCCGACCGCAAGCTGGAAGTGTACGTATTTCCGCAATCTTCCGTTTTAATGAATATATTAGAACATACTATCGTCGTTTTGTGATGAGACTTACGAAACTATTCTTTTATTTTGATGAACTGTTAATGTCAAGAAAGCACCAGATTGATGACAGATTTTAATCTTGAAGCTATAGCTAGGTGAACTTAGATAAAACCTTACAGCCATGGTCTCCGCTATTTTTCTTGAGATACCGAACAATATATCAGTGAAGTTAAAATGGGAAAGAATGATATTGAATAACGCAAAAACCCAATACTTTAAATTAGACTATCTGTTAACCACGGCTTCGTCTGCCATGCTATCTTCAAAACGGTTGTACCGATTTCCACGGGATTTTCACTGACAGATAGCTGACCTTATAAAAAGTAATTTAAGTAATTTTAATTTAGACTAGATGTTAACCGTGGCTTCGTCTGCAGTGCTATTTACGAAACGGTTCGACCGTTTTTACGGGACTTTCACCCGCAGATAGCAGACATTATAAAAAGTAATTGAAGCAATTTTAGTTTATACTAGCTGATAACTGTGGCTTCGCCCGCAGTGCTATCTTCAAAACGATTCGATCGATCTTCAGATAACTTTCATTTGCAGATAGCTGATCTTATAAAAAGTAATTTAAGCAATTTTAGTTTATACCTAGCTGTTAACCATGGCTTCGCCCGCAGTGCTATCTTCAAAACGATTCGATCGATCTTCACATAACTTTCATTGGCAGATAGCTGATCTTATAAAAAGTAATTCGAGCAATTTTAGTTTATACTAGCTGTTAACCGTGGTTTCGCCCACAATGCTATTTCCAAAACTGTTAGTTTACTTTTCACGAGACTTTCACTGGCAGATAACTGACTGAACAAAAAGTAATTTAGGCGATTTTAGTTTATACTAGCTGTTAACCGTGGCTTCGCTGTGGCTGTGCATCACCAAAGCGGTTACATCGATTTTCACGGGACTTTCACTGGTAGATAGTGAAAACATAATAAAAAGTAATTATGGTTATTCTATTTTAGACTAGCTGTTACCCGCGACTTTGTCTGCATGAAATTTAGCAAGATTTCAACTCATTCTTTATTTTTAAAAAGATAAATAATTATCGGCTTATTGTTTACAATTCGACATTATAATTATTAATAACATTAATGATATAAAGGTCTTCCTAATAAAATCTTAGATTATAAACGTATTACGTAAAGAGTTCCATAATACAATTTGTTGCGGAACAGACAAGCGTTTATTTTTTGTATAGTCACAAAATCTTAATTATAATAATGGCAATGTATATTAAATGTACTGTAAATGTAAATCTTTATAATAATATTTTAAGTTATTGTTCCAATAGTTCCTTATACAGTGTGAGCACTAAGGAAGTTATATGGTTGGTTATGGTTCCAAATGTGTTGCTGATGACAAACCTCATTTGGCACGCTCTTTGTATTTATATATCTAATGTACACGTTACATGTTACTTTTAGTGGCGTGCGCATCGTACTTACAATTGTCTTTAAAGAGCTTTTCTGTAATTGTACATAGTCTCACAATTCTATAATTCTTTGATACGATTTTAAAAAACGCGTGCGTAGCTGCGGGTACAGCTAGTATAAAATATAAATTAAAGATCGAGATTGTCTTTTGTCTTTTTTAAAATTTATTAATTGTATTTGGTATTGTTACAGGATTACAATGAATTATTTGAAGGTACAATGGATACTGATGAAGATTTGGATGCTTTACTGTTAGGCGATGATGAGGGCGTGGATAGAAGACCTTCAATGCCTGAGCGACAGCCTCTGTCGCACTTCGGTCCTCGGCAGGGTATGACATCATATTTTGTCTACATCTTTTTATACCTAGCAGTCCTCCCCGGTTTTGCACAGACGTAGTAATGAACAGAATCAGACCAAAACTTATCTTTACAGTACGATTATGTATTGAAATGGCAATTGAACGTGTTAATCTGTCAATGTTTTTTTTTAACTCCTTATTCTATCTCTCTCACTCATTTATTATATGGAGTTTTTTGATTATCCATTTTTTTTTTGCTTTTCCGTACGAATTTTCAATTTTTTTTTCATACAGTCCTTGTTCTGGCGGTTACAAACACTACAAAAAAGAATTAGATAAATAGGTGTAGTCGTTCTGAGTTGAAAGTTACTTACATTTAGCAATAAATTGTCATTAACATAGATTTCCGTATTTATAACTTTTACAATAATTCTCTATTTAACCCTTATAATATATAAGGGCTAAGTGGCTTTTTTTAAATGTCATAGCAGGCAAACGAACAGGTGGGTCACGTGATGTTAAGTGATCACCACCATCCATAGACACTTGCAACACCAGAAGAGTCGCAAGTGCGTTGCCACCCTGTGTTTGAGGGAGGTGGAGTGGAGAAGGGGCGAGGGAGAGGGAAGGTGGGTTATCCGGCGCTGTCACTGACCGAACGGAACGCAACAATGCAAGCACTGTTACTTCACGTCGGTTTTGTGAAACCAGTAATAGCTTCAGCGTGGCTCAACCACCTCTTCTATTGATATTGATATAGATCTCTGTATTTGTAACTTTTATAATCATTCTCTATTTAACGTTAGTATATTAGTGGCTTTTCTTTGTCGTGCTTAATAATTATGGCCATATCAAATTAGACCTTGTAGAGATATATCGTTATCTGTTGCAGTTTTTCTCCGTATTATTGAATCTCATTTTTTTTTCTATTTTCCTTTTATTTGTAGGTTTTAGCGTTTGATAACGATCTCATCTGATGGTAAATGACGACGTGATCTATGATGGTAAACATGCCAATCTTGGAGCGGACTGGCTTTCAAGTGTAACTGCAGGAACACACCAAAAGGTGCTCGGCTGAGTGCCTTAAGCGCTCGCCTTAGTAGTCCGGTGAAGCTGTTAAGACTGTGCTTGATCATTAGAGTAGTCAGTTCGAATAAAAAACCAACAGGTGCTTGGCGACAGGTTTTTAATTTGAAATTAGTTTTTTAGTTAAGTTTAGTTTAGAAATTAGTTTGAGAGCTAGAATGGCGGACTTGGAAAAAACCCAACCACTATCATGGTGACATGAATGTATCTTCTGACGTTGAGTATATTATGATTATTTAGGTCGGATCCTGTCTCGGCTTCTGACACACACGCATTTACCCGGTCTAAGTTCGTTGGATCAGATGCATTTGTTAGCGTTGGCCGATACTGTGTCCACGTGTGACGCGGACTTCGCCGAGCGGTTGGCGACTAACGCTCGCGTTGACATCGCACAAGGCACCGGACAAGAAGTATTGCCAGGTACGAAATTTCAAATAAAAAAAGCCTTATCAGGTAATAGTAATTTCATTATTAAAATTTAGAAGACGGGTTAAATAAAATAAAAAATTAAACTTGTCGTGTGGATATTATAAATATTGCAGGCCGGTATGACAGCGGCGACCGGCGATGGATAGTATGTCTCTCGATGGTCGCCATTGTTTTTGGATTGTACTGTGCTTACCATCAGGCACAGTACAGTCACTTTACCGAGCTACAATAAAAAAAAGGAGTGAAACTTTATTTAATCATTATAATATATGACACTACATTACTAGAAATTCCGAGATTGCACCAAAAACTCTCGCGTTGCTTTGGACGTGTATCAACTACACTATCTACTACTACTTAACCTTCGATCAACAATAACTAGATATTGGGTCGGCGCGGAAAATATGTCTAGGTAAATAACAGCTCACTTGAAACGTGAGCTTTTATTTTGTTTGAAACACAGCCAATGTAAGCACGTTTCACAATGTCGCAGTATATTCAAAAGATGCAAAAATAATACCCGAAAAAGCAATTTAACGGCCGGAGTATCTTACTTTCCCTAAATACATGTTTATACATATAACATATACATATACATATTTTAAGCTTTAAACTAACAAATAATATTAAATTTTGAACAAAATGACCGATTTTAAACTTGTGGTACAAGTTTGGTCAAGGCTCGCCAACCACGCAGAATAACGGGAAAAAGTACTTTATTCATTGCGAGTTAAGGTTGAATTCACACTAAATGTTGTTTATGTTGTCTTTTCATTTGTAAGTGACTGGAGTAATTTATTGCTTTACTTGTTTTCTCGTAAGTATTAGATAATATTTTGAACATTCGTGACTTTATTACTAGGTGTCATGGTTGTAATTAGGTTTTAAAAACTGTTTTAAAACTTTTCCCCCTTTCTTAGTAAACAAATAACTACACATAAGTATATATTTACGCGGACATAATTTAGCTTCGATTTTATACGTGACCCTTTATCTAGTAATTGTTGATCGAAGTACTTAACACATTGACTGCCACGTTGTAATGATATGTTTCTTTTAGGACGCCACGGATTTTACAATTGTAAAAACGTCACGAGGGAAACCGTGGCCGGTCATAATATGACCAACGTGGCGTTCAAAGGGTTAACGAAATTAATTTTCCCAACAGATTCCCTAGACGATTGCGGTCTCAGGTTTCTACTTGCAATGAAACACTATGGGTATTTATTACGTTGCCTACCGCTCGCTCAGCGTGCCACCTTGCAGCGTAACGGCGTGGGTACTTGCAACCTCGTGTGGGCGTTCCATTCCGAGACCCACGAGCAGCTGCTCGCTCTAATACCGGGATACACGAAAGGACAACCGAAGTGGACAACAATGAGAGAGCTCGGTCAGTCACTTACACATAATTATGTATAGTTATGATCTTATATTCATACTGTTTGTATTGTAAAAAGCAAGTGCGTGTCATGTCTATTAAATAAAATATTTGGATAGTTCATGTTATTCCTAAAGTTGTAATCATTAGTAGTATCATTCGAATATACTATACGTCTTGACGTCTCGACCCTCGGATAAAATTATTTGAATCGGTCGCCATGACGCACTAATATATCTCACAGAATAAAGAGTGGAAATCTCTGGGAAACTGACGTCATTATTACAACGATTCGATAAAGTTCCGAGACGTCCTGTTTTTAATGTGTGTGACCTGTTTTCACGCTCGATGACTCATCCAGTATTTATTTATAATAAACAAGTTCCCATACAGTATGTAACAATATGGTAAAGCTGTAGTTCATGTGTTTTTTTTATTCATATAATATTGAACTGGAGGAAGTAGCTATGTTACATATATTATTCCCCTTTTTTTATAAACTGAGTAATTGTAAAGTAATTGCAATTAAAGCAAATAAAATAATTTACTTTAAATCAGATAAACGATGTTATTTTATATAAGAAAAGTATTTTTATGTAAATCAAGTCATGTGTGCTGAATAATTAATTCTAAGATATAGATTTTGTTTGGGATACTTATGTGATAAATAATAATAAAATGTAATATGTTATTATCTCTCTAGGTGTTGGGTGGTGGGTTCGCGGGGAATTGTTACGGACTTGTGTGGAGAAGCTTGCCCGTGCATCATACATGCAGAAGCAGGATCCTATGGATGCAGCATTATACTACCTAGCTATGAAAAAAAGAATGCTCCTTTGGGGCCTGTTCCGATCAAATAGAGATGACAAAATGACTGCGGTTAGTAGTGTGTTATGACTTACCGAAGAGTGGCAGAACTTATGCAAGATTGTAATATGGAAGCACAATATCACTCTTTTTTTAACTTGGTGTAGTATTTCTCGCGAGGTTGTATTCTTATTCCCTATTGTTGGCAAGAAACATGTTCATACACTTACACGAGACCATCTTACTTAATCCTCGAAAATAACAAACTATTATTGACCCACTACCAGTAGGAACTGCAGACATTTTGGAGTTGTTTATATAGCTGGAATCACTAAGTAACAAGCAGGCAGTATGTAGGTTTGTTTGTCACTTTATAACATAAAAATTTGTCGATTTTGAGGGGTATTCCCTCAAGTAAGCTACTTATTATGTACGACTGTACTAATGTATAAAAAAGCGATAGAACTAATAAAAACAATGATGTGTAGAAATATAGGAAGCCTTCACATCATTTGTAGTTATTTTGGTACAAGTTTTACAATTTACACTTCGAAAATTTGGTTTCCATAACCATGGTTATAGATCGTCGTTAAATTTCAAAACTCGAAAATAATTCCTCGGCGAAAGGAGAGAGTGGAGTCAAGTATTACGTAAGCACTGATGGGGGAACGGGTGAGGGGCACTTGATTAGGTGGTGATGACGTCAGCAATATTTATTTATTTAACCAGAACGAATTTCAAGATGGGGAGGGGGTTAAGAGCATTGCTTACTTTTGCTGACCAGGAGGAGGGGGCGGTCCGAAATTACAAAAATTCTGCTTACATAATACTTGAACGGTCCCTTACGAATTTGAAACATTTCAACACCATCTCTAACTCTTAAATGCTCTTTCAAAAAATGCAATTGCACATGCAGGAATTTCGTAGTTATTATGTAAACGTAACTCTATCTGTGCTATGTAGTTTTTCGCAAATGATTTCACCGAAGACCGATGGCGTAAAGCTGCACTGAAGAACGCGTTCGTACTTCTCGGGAAACAGCGTTTCGAGCACGCGGCCGCGTTTTTCTTACTCGGCGGTGCATTGAAAGATGCCTTGGAGGTAAATATGACTTTAAACACTCATTAATTTAATTAATTAGATGTTTGCATTTATTGAAGTTTATCGTTTTAGGTACTTATAACGCGCTTGGGTGATTTACAACTCGCCATGGTGGTAGCACGTTTGTACGAATCGGATAACGCGTTGCCACCTAGCTTGAAGAAATTAATAATGGACGAAGTATTAGGGTGAGATTTTACAATTTTTATATTGTTTTTGCAAAAATCTAAAGGATCCGGGATGGCCTGATTTGTCCCTCAGTTCGGTATTTCCATACCCCCCATACAAGGTAGACCACTAACGTAACGTGGCTGCTGTAGATCGTTCTTGCAGTTGTTCTTACATGCACGGTCACATACACGTACACACAATGTTTTTAAAATGTTTATTATTGCAATTGAAGGTCAAAAAACCACACATAAACCAATAAAATTCAGCAGCGCATAGTTCACATTACAGATTAAGGAGCCCCACTGTCCGTTGTAGGCGTCGCGATCGCGCGAGCCCGGTATCGCGATCCACCCACATGTAAAGAATATGAAAATGCCCGAACATATATTATTTAAAAATGTTTCTTTTTTGTGTCAAGTATTGTTAATAATAATACCCATAAGTCTGGTTATTGAGAGGTTTGACCGATGAAATGTTTATTCGATGACCGCAGATTCGAATCAAGGGATGGACTAAGGAATCTTTTGGAACTTGTGTGCGTTTACTAATTTAAATTGGTAGCACTATAGGTTGACGGTGAAGGAAAACATCTTGAGGAAAGTTGAACCTGGGAAATGTTCTTTTAGTACCATTGTATGTGTGAAAATATAGAAGTGTGTATTTCTTTAATTTCAAAACCCGCGATATGTCGTGAGCTCGCGTGGTGATTATGCCCATATCTTCCTTCGGGAAAAGGCTTATAGCTTTAGCTTAAGTTAATAATAGGATTGTTAGTATACATTGTAATGTTCAACGTATTTACTAATTTTATAAAGTTTTATAGACTAGTCAATATAGTTATATATAATACTAGCGGGCCCGGTGGAAGTTGTCCTGCCTTGATAATAAAAAGATAAACCGCAGCGCCACATACCGGCTCCAACCGTGTTATTACAAAAAAGTTAACTACGTATTAAACACTTGGTTTAAAAAAGTTTCCGAATAAATGCACCGCGCTCGCCCGAGGCAAGTTTGCGTTATCCTTTTTCACAAGTCTAACCTAACGTAAGCAAAGCGAGACAAAATAGCGAGATGTTGAACGTTCAGCGACCACGGTGCATTTAATATGAGACCTTTTTAAAGCCAGGGTTCAATACGTATATAACTTTTTTTGTAATAACACCGCAAATATTTTTTTTTCTTTCTCGAACGAAAAGCTATTAGCTTTGCGGCTTTTACAGCTTCACCGAACTACAAAGGTTCCAATTGTGATTCTAAACCATACTGGAATCCACGTTTTTTTTACCAAAAATATAAACAAAAAATTTCATCAACATCTGTCAAGACGTTTGAGGTTTTATGTGGTTTTATGAATTCTTTAGCAGTGACTCATGTTCATAAAACAGACAGACAATCATTTAAAAAAAATGATTGAAATGTATTTTATTACTTATTCCAAGACACACGAAGTTATTTTTTTTTTTACAAAAACTCGAAAAAGTACGGACCCGTTAGATTTATATTCTTACTAGCTGTAACCCGCGGCTCCGCACGCGCTTTTTAAAAATTTATGAAAGAAATGTAAAATTGTAAGTGGGTGTGTACATTACAGAAACGCTTTTTCAAAAACATTTGTAACTACGATACGAACGCCATCTACTGTAACATGTACCGTGTACATTAGATATATGAATACTAATAGTATATCGAATGGAATGGGATTTATCATCAGCAACATACCTGGAACTTCAACCTACTATATACCAAACTCAGTGCTCACTAACACTATATAAGAAAGTAATGAAAATTATAAGCTATACATTATCGAACAATATATCTTAAATCTTTTATTTTATAGATAGATATAATATGCCCGTATTGTCGATATACTTAAGTTATTCTTATACGTTGCTATAATAACTGAGTTATGTAGAAGCAAACGTGGTAAATAAAACAATATGTCCGCCAAATTGACCAAAAAGATGATATAATTCATATCACATACAAATATATGTCTTTCAATTATGTATATTTATTCTTGGAGTCAGTAAGGCACGCGTCTCACGCAGTTGTAACATATTTTTGATCAATTTCACACGAACGAATACATAGGTAGCAGTAAATCACTACATAGTGTACCAATTCAAATAAAAAAAGAATCATTAAAATCGATTCACAATTGACTAAAATATCGATTAAAATACATAAAAAAATACATACAACCAAACATAGTAACCTCCTCCTTTTTCAAAGTCGGTTAAAAAAAAGTCCTCTGTCAGCTTATCTGTTCGCGATAAAGTCAAAAACTACCATTTTCATGCTGTTTGCACCAGTAGATAGAATGATAATTCATGGGGAAGGTTTAGGTATAATTTGTCAAAGATTTTTTATTATATTTTATTATCCGGGCGCGACAACGTCTTCCGAGCCCGCTAGTTATCTGCCCGTAAAAGCCCCGTGAAAGTCGGTCCAATCAATTAGGAGATAGTAGGATATTGCGGACAAAGTCTTGAGAAACAAAATAAAATAGTTACTTCTTATAAGGTGAGTTATCTTCCAGTGAAAGTCCCGTGAAAATCAGTTCAAGCATTACGGATATTCCACTGCGGCCGAAGGCGAATAAAAAACCTAAATTACTTTTTATAAGGTCAGTTATCTACCAGTAAATACCCCGTGAAAATAGGTCCAACCATTTTGGAAATAGCCATGCGGACGAAACCGCGGAAAAATAAAATAGAACATGTCAACCGCTATAATTTCGACTATCTGGCAGTAAAAAGTAAAATTCCCGTAAATATAGGTCCAGCCGTTTTGGAGATTACCCGCAACAAACAAACAAACAGAGAAATATACTAATATAAAAATATAGACAAAGTATAAAGAAATTTTTTTTGTTCATTTGTAGCCTTAGCCATTCATCAAAAAGTTGTTATTTTAATTGTACATACACAAACTTTATTCTTATAATACGTAATAGAGAACAAATAAAAAATTGGAAATAAAAATAGTATGAACTATTTGAATAGGAAAACAAAATAAACTTTGAAAATATTAGCTTTGATACTTACCACATAACTTCAGAATTGGCAGTATGGATTAATTCCTTCGCCTGTCCTATTGGACGAATATTATTACTACTACTTTCCACGTTACCATGGCAACGTATAAAATAATAACGTAATCGTTCAAAAGCAAAAAAAGTGTCCGATTTTGAAACATTCTTCATTGGTGCTCTGCTTCTATTGGTCTTAGCGTGATGATATATAGCCTATAGCCTTCCTCGATAAATGAGCTATATAAAACCGAAAGACTTTCTCAAATCGGACTGGTAGTTCCTGAGATCATAGCGTTCAACCAAACAAACAAACAAACAAACAAACAAACAAACTCTTCAGCTTTATATATTAGTATAGATTATATGTATATAGATATGTGAATATGGTAGCTCTAAATAGATTATTATGTGTTCGTGATCTCCATATTACTCCTGAAATACAGGCAACAATTTTTTTTCATGAAAATCGAAAAAGTACAGACACGTTAGATTTACGTTAGCTGAACATTTTTTTTTTTGTAGAGGTGGGACAGAAGACGGCGAATTAGATTTAGAATGTGCGCACCCGGACCCGTTCATACGTTCGATGGCTCTGTGGGAGCTGAAGCGGTACGGCGAGGCGTTGGATACGCTGCTGAGCCCGGCGGGGAGGCTGCACGCGGCACGCGACGGCACGCACAAGCAGGACAACGAACCCACGCCCAGCGTCTTCAACTTCTACGTATACCTACGGACACATCCGAGACTTAAACGACATAACCTACCTAGCCAGGTAACTTTATCGATAATTATTATTTTACTGTAAACAAAATCTCTCGAAGATTTAATACATCTTTAATCTTAGTAAAATTAACGTACAATTGTATATAGTATTTTCAAGAATTGTTATATTGAACTTATTATATGTATAGAGCTGTTATATATTTTATTTTGAAAATGATAAATGAAATCTGAGTCTTGAATGAAAGCATAAATCTTAAGATATGTAACAAAGTTTAGAATTAATGACCAATATATAAAGGACAGTAGATTAATTATGATTTGCATTTAGCTGCAATTTGTTAACGTCTAAAATTTTATGTCTGAAAGAACAAATGTGCTGGTTTCCCTAAGGAAAGTTATAACAAGGGTAGCCATTTTTGAAGAGAAACATCTTATGGTTCGAAATTCTGATCCAGAACCTTTTTATGTGAGGAAAAATGTTGGGAGTAAACTCTATGTCGGGTAGAGTGGGAGCAGTATCTCGTTTGACTTCAGGTATTGAAAAACAGTGAGACATACGCTCTTCTAGCTTTCTTTTTGAAAGTTTCACAGCGTGTGAACTACACATCATTATTGATATTAGAACAATGATACGATTATACGACAGTAGTCCGGTGAAGCTGTGAAGACCTTGCCGGGTCAATAGCGTAGTCAGTTCGAGAAAAAAAAAAGATTATACGAGTATTCATTTTACAATATGAACAATATATATATATATAATTCTTGTCTGTGTGAATGTGACAGAACTCCTCCTAAACGGCTAGACAGATTTTGTTGAAACTTTTGTGTGTGTGTTCAGGTGGATTTAAGAATGAATTAGTTTCACAGTAGAACCTGCTAGAATTTTAGGAATTTTTTTATTAACAAATCAGGATAACGTCCGCCGGGCCCGCTAGTAGGATATAATACTTTTGTTTAATATCCAGGGGGGAATAGAATTTTAGGTTTTTTTTTTTAATTACAAGTCAGGATAACGTCCGCGGGCCCGCTAGTAGGATATAATACAAAAGGTTTGTTTAATATCCAGGGGGGAACTTTAGCTCTACTACAGCAGGAGGCTGAGGAGGGTATAACTCGTATAGAGCGTCGGTTGTACTTCCAAACGGCTCACGGGCACTTCAAGGCGGGGTGTCCGGCGCTCGCGCTCGAGGTGCTCTCGAAGCTGCCGGCGCGCGTGCGGGACGAGCGGCCGCGTCCGCCCCCCTCCGCGCTCACCGTCGACGAGACCGTCATACACACGGGACACATACCAGCCAAAAGTACGACCCATTCACCTACGTTTGTACGTCACTGTGCTTTATTTGTTTTTGTTTTTTTTTTTTAATTTATCACCCATATATTACATTTATAAGGAAAAGTATTCCTCACCGTATTTGATTTTTAAGGTCTTCACCGCTGGCTTCATTTGTCAATTTTGCGCACAACAATAAATTTAATTAAAAACTAACAATAAATTTTTTTTTTTTTATTGCCGACTGTAAAAAATATCTAAATTCGGTTGTTTTTTTTTTTTTTAGTACTAATACTAAATTTGTGTCCAATGTCTAAACATTGGAATTCGTAGATACAACAGGTAATTCATTATTATGGAATTCGATATCGAATAATATCGATAGTGATATTCGGTATATTATAAGTCGATATAGTGATTGCGATATTGGTACGTTTATGACAATCCAATACTAGATAGACTAACCTAACTATATTTGCCCATTCAAAGACATTGTGGTGGATTTTTAGAATATTTTTTTAATAGGTTTTATTTTCTGTTTTTTTTTTTTAATTAAACCCAAATACCTTCCTGAGTAATGCCACCTAAGTATCCCATACTCGTGATCACTTGGCTGCTTATTTAAACAATATATACTTCTGTTTCATACATAAGTTAATAAAGGAGACATTTTAACAACTCGACTAGTTGTATATTATTTTGACTATTAGAGTTATTAAAATATTTTGAAATGAAATTTTATAGTACCACTAATTGTAGAATAGTAATTACTATTGTGATCGGATATTGTAAGTACAATAATTACTTGTATAGAATTTGTCAAATAAGTTATTTCCCTTAATAACTGATTAAGATAAAAATAGAAGAATAAAAATTGATCTTAAGGTGGTAGAGCCACGCTAAATCTATTACTGGTTTCAGCATGAATGGGTGGGCTCGCCCGGGGTAGTACCACCAGATGCACAGAAACACCCACGTGAAGTAACAGTGCTTTACATTGTTGCGTTTCGTTCGCTCAGTGAGAGCGCCAGAGGACCACCTCCTCTCGCCCTCCACACTCCTTTCCCCCTCCTCTATCCCCTCCCTCTCCCCCAAATATTGGCTGGCAACGCACTTGCAACTCCCCTGGTGTTGCTAGTGTCTATGGACGGTGGTGATCACTTAACATCAGGTGATCCGCCTGTTCGTTTGCCTCCTATATATAAAAAAAAAATTTTAGTAATTATTTATATGTAGTAGATTTTACAAACTATCGTCAGTGATATTTTTAATTGTGCACACTTCAATAATACGCTTTCATCAAAGAATGTGTCTACCTAAGAGTAGTTTGTAAAGTTTTGACAGCTTCACCTGTAATAATACAGACTGCTTAATGGGACCTATTACACTAAAATTTTAAGTCATTTTGTCACTAACAAGAGTCATGTGTATCAAATCTCTATGCAGAGAAATAATCATTTAGGCTTTTGTCAAAAATTCGTTTTAATATTGATTATTATGAAGTAATACAATGGGTATTATTGTAATTAATTTTGTAAATATTATAATATTGAAACTTCTTAATCTAGTATACACACTAATATTATGGGTAATTTTCTCTTATTATAGCGGAAGGAGAGAATACTGTGGATTGGGGTTCATCGCCTGTAGACTGGGGTGCTCCGGTCAGCTCCAAGAAGAATGATGATCTTGTTCTTGATTGGGATGATGATAATGATAAAGAGTGAGTAAATGTAATTTAATCTTTAATTATAAGTATATGATGTTACATTCTTATACTATTAACTTATATCTTGTGGCTATTAATACTTCAAACCATTAATTCTGTCTATATTCCATTTTATTTCTACCATTTCCTAATGTTATTATAGTCTGACTACAAATTTTACGACTAATTTTCATATATATATATATATTTGTCGGCATTTGGACATTTTATGTTATTAAAATGTATAGGTTTGTGACTTTATGGGGTATAATAATATATATCCAACAGTGCCAAGCAAAAACGCCGATACTGTATTGTGAGTTATATACTGTATTATTTGTTTGTTTAAACTAGAGAGTATAATATACAAGTACAGTGAGCATTTAGGTAAAGAAATTACAAATTTTGATATCGATATCAATTACATTTTGCGAATATAAAAAAATATTTTTAATCACGTGTTTTATTGTTTGTTAGTTTTTACCTCTAGCGGTTTTATTTGTCATGTATGTGTGCGAAGAGATTTACTATAATCGCGTGTATCGAGTTTCTCATCACGTTTGCGATAATGAAAAAAAAAATCATATAAATGTATGGATATTTCATTCTCTTCTCCTTAGTTCTGAAGCGTCTGGTGCATCCACACCACCATTAGAAATGAAAATGGACAAGAAAGAGGAGGAACCGACTGTGAATGGTAATTCTGAAAATAAAGAAACTGAAGAGGCACCTCCCGTAGACATTATGGCGCAACAGCTCAAGTTCGTCGCTTGTCTCAAGATTCTGATGGAAGAGCTGAGTACACTCGCCACTGGGTTTGAAGTCGACGGTACGTTCAGTTTGTTACTAAAGGCCTTGTATAGGAAATGAATTTAGGAGGACTGTATCCACCACTCACCCGCACTAGGAGATCCTCTTCTTCGGGGTACCCCGGCTTGGTTCGTGGCTTAGATCGCTGGTTTTTGTAATAATAGGACACAAAGTCTGCACTGGCACTTGGTTTCTTTTAATAGTTTGTTAGATATCTGTACCGGTTTTGCAATGTTTATTAGCGCAGATAACTCAGAGCGGTTTTGTATGTAGCTAGATTCAAAGGTAAACTCTTTTGCCTTCGAGGGCAGCACTTGCGAACGTTTTTAAAGGTGCGTTCACGAAAAGTAGTGGACAGATACATTCCTTTTAAACGATAAAGTAATATGAAAACAAAAAGATTTGTGCTAACATATAAATTATTACAGATAACAAAGTACGGAACAGGCCTATTTATATGTAAACTAGTTGTCCGCCACATCTTTGTACGAGTGTACTAGAGAAGAAAATGAGGCCGAATCTTCCATTTACAGTACGACCCTGTAATGAAATAAAATGACAATGAAATAACTGAACATTAGTATGCCACTCTGATTCTGTCTATATCTTTGAAAATCTCTCTAAGTTATCTTTTGTCTCAGACGCACTCACTTCTTATATAGAGTATTTTTACCCAAAGTTTAAACTCTTTTCTACGGCTTTTTAAACATTTTGCTTTTAAACGAACCTTCTCCTGTCCATTGGAAACACATACAAATAATTAGCGAAATAGGTACAGCCCTTAAGTGATGCGCTTCGCTTTGACAATTGATTTTATCTATATATGAGTTATATATAACATTCTGGTGTGGGTATATCTTCTTTTCATCCTTCAGCTTGACCGATTTTGATAGAACCTTTTTTTTCTCACTAGATCATTTTAACTGTTCTTGGTTATAATTGGACCTAGTAAGGTGCGTAGTTGTCTCATTTTTTTTAATTTTTGCACTCGTACAGACAAAAGTGAAATAGGATAACCACCACATGGTTACTAACACTACAATCACACTTACGTCATATAATATCGCACCTCTTCAAGAGTTATTCCTCATGTTTCTTTTCTTATTTGTTTCGATGTCTAGAATAGAACTCCGCTTGGATGCATTATGGCGGGACTGTTTACCTTTCAATAAACAAGGGTGGAAAACTCTGGACGAATGACGTCATTACTCGAACGATTAGGCAAAGTTTTTAAATAGACTATTCCCAGAACCTCTTTGTTTGTCACCACGGTTAAAACAAATTTAATCTTAGAAATTATTATTTTATCTTAGTGATATGAAATTATTTTCCAGGTGGCCATTTACGTTATCAGCTGTATATCTGGTTGGAGCGAGAGGTGGAGGCTCTACGCCGACTGTGCGGTTACGCGTCCCGTGGGGGAGGCACTTCCGCCGGTGAACTAGTTTGTGCGGACAACGAATCATGTATCTTACCAGATAGACCTACTTTGCACCAACTGCTGATAAAAGAGAAAGCGGACTTCGAGGCCAAGGTGCAGAGGGCTGTAGCGAGGAAAAAATGGCTAAAAGGTTAGTGGAGTAACACGATTTTTTTTTAAAATAAAAATGCCGAATACAATATTCATAATCCATTAGTTTTTAACTTTTCTATACCTGGATTGTTCTGTGAGATTGGCGACATATCTTTGTATAGTTTTTTTTTAATGCAAAACGCTGGCAATTGTGCTTTTTTAGTTGCCTCATGATTCATGACCTACTTAATGCGACAATAATATAAAATCGGTATTACCGAGTTTGATATATGCCATTTATAATATCACCATTTTTTGCAATATGGAACTAAAAATATTTTGAAAAGTAGATGCGTAATATAAGTTATAAGATTGTGTTATCAAAAAGAAATTGTACATCCTCAGCAAACGAAACTCTCCTTCGTACTTTGCTGTCGTACTGCTCACTGCACGGCGCCGGCGGCGGCGGCCTCGCCTCCGTCCGGATGGAGCTGGTGCTGCTGCTGCAGGAGCTGGGCCAGGACAAGCAGCACCAGCAGCTGCTCTCCCCGCTCCCCTTCCCGACCACCTTGCCACTGCTGGCCGCCGCCGTCGCGACCAATAACACCGTCGTAGCGGATCCTGTTAGGCATTTACAGGTAAATTAATTCAAAAGATATTTTTATACCCAACTAGCCTCTGCCCGCGAACGTCATAAGCGCTTCGACAGCGCCTTGTTAAAACTTGTCTAGTTAGCTTGTTTTTGACGACTGCCCCGTCAATCCGCCCGTCTCTAAGCAACATACCAACTACATATAACTATTTCTTTTTCACCGCCGATTGTGAGAATATGGCATCTTATTTCCACATTTAATCTACGACAGTGCGGCATCTTACGTATGGAGTACGCTAACGGTGTTAGAGCTACGCTGAAGTTATTACTGGTTTCAGCATGAATAGGTCGACTCATCTAGGGTAGTACCACCCTCTCATAGAAAACCGACGTGAAGTAACAGTGCTTGCATTGTTGCGTTGCGTTCGGTTAGTGAGAGCGCCGGAGGCCCACCTCCCCTCCCCTTCCCTCTCCTCACCCTTCCCTCCCCATCCCTCAAACTCCAGCGTCCTAAAAAAAAATATGTGCGTGTTATCGTGTCATTTGTTATGTCAAAATATGTATGATGATGCTGGTAACGTATCTTTAGTTATAATATAATTGCTATAAAGTGATAAATGTGTTTAAAGTGTACATTGGTGTACAGGCCATGGCACACGACATGCTGGGCACTATAGGCGAGCTGAGCGTCCCGGGCGGCTCCGCTACCCGCATACTGCACACGCTCAGAGAGCTGTCCGTCGCACTGTCCGCTTGTATATACCAAAGTTTATGCGATTCCGACACCTTCAGTATGAAACACACTCATACTCACGATGGGTTAGTCCTCTTTGTTTATCTTTTGTGAATTTCCTCACCCTCTTTATACATTGACATAATTTACTGTACTCATAGATAACAAATAATTCTCCTATTACATAAATCTACTAGTGATTTCTCGGTCGCTTCGTCCGATATTAAAAATTGACAGGATCACTCCAATCCACAGAATTAGTAATCGAGAAAATTCTATATAGAATGGTTATGGTCCTATAACCTATACCTAACATATACCGATACATTCAGTAGTTTTGACGTGTTAGATTCTTATTGTTCTGTTAGAGTAATTTTTTCATTATATATATATGAAATAGCGGCCTATCCGCGTTCAATTATGAATCCAAACTTAATAGTTAATAAACTTAATCGCAATCCACCTGAATACAAAAAACACAAAAAAATCATGAAAATCCGTCCAGCCGTTTAGAAAAAAATCAGTCATACACACGTATAGAAGAATTATATATGTAAAAATTATATGATATATATAAAGACTAAACATGTAAATAAGTTATAAATCGTATTTCTTTAGGCACTATATGAGTAAAATTCTGAGAACAAATTCTGTTGCAACATTCTTTAAAAGACAACAACGAGAACAAAAAATGTGCTTGCTTCTGAGAGAGAAAAAGAATGCTCAGTTTATAGAAGAACTGACAGAGATAGCAATAGAATAAGTCTTGAACGAATGTAATCAAATAATAAATATGAGTAATTGATTATAGAAAGAGGAAATTTTGATATTGGATAATTAATATTTGTTTATAATTGATTACTTATTTGATATTGGAATTTTTCTGTAATTTTAAATAGATTGAATACAAACGCCATTGAGAAAGTGCCATTCTGTGACGTGTTGTCAGTTGCACGCGTTCTTTTGTCTATTCGATATATATGTGCAAATATCGGATATATATAAAAATGACGGATTTACCTTGATTCTACTTTTACAGTATAATAGCTGAAACACCAGGCACGAGTCAATTGTTAGCAAGGCAAAGGCGCCTATCGGTTGAAGAGCTCATTGTTACCACTCCACCTAATAAATGGCCAGGTAATATATATATGTCATAGTTTTGAACTCTATAAAAATTTGCTTTACATTGTTGTAGCTGTGTTATTAAGGAAAATCTTAAAAAGAAAGTTATGATAAAAAAATATTGAGTTGATTTTTATTTTTTTATGGATCGATCCCAATATTCTTTCTCATAGTAATTTCGATATATATACGAAATATAGGCGAATAGATATATATTACCTACTTGAGTACTAGCTCTTACATTAACCACTTCACGTTCGAAAATTTAAAGCTGCTATTTTGAAATTTAAAGTATACCATTGAAATATTAGATGGCTTTATTCAGACCGGTTAAAAATATTGATGAGGACTGTATATTATTTTAATTTACTTTTGACAACTAATCTTTTAGTTTATTATTATCGTTGTCGAGTAGCTGATAATGTTGCAAGTATCTTGTGATAATTTCAATGTTCTAAGACGGTGCACCACTTGTCAGGACTTTCCGTGGAGTTTTGGTGGTATCTCAGAATTCATCCTGCATGATATTACACCACACCACACCACCACACAACACCACTAATCGATATATAAATAGGCAGTTGGGGAAAATATCTACTCCTCTGTTTCTCAGCCAAATTTTCTTCATTCTCTTTTTATTTAGTAGTTATTGATGAGCTTCAGTGTTATCAATGAAAAATTGGAAAGTGTTTTTTTCTATGATTAAAGTTCGACTACTGTACGAGTACTGTACTGTAGGTTTTTGTAGGTGGTAAAGCCACGCCGTGAATGGGTCGGCTTGCCCGGGGTAGTACCACCCCTGTCACAGAAAACCGACGTGAAGTAACAGTGCTTGCATTGTTGCGTTTCGTTCGGTCAGTGAGAGCGCCGGAGACCCACCTCCCCTCCCCTTCACTCTCCTCCCTCTCATTCAACGCAATTGTGACTCCTCTGGTGTTGCAAGTGTCTATGGACGGTGGTTGTCACTTAACATCAGGTGACCCAGCTGTTCGTTTGCCTCCTATCACATATATAAAAAAAACTGTACACTACAAAATATAAACTCCAATAGCTTAAGATTATGTACAAAATGTAAAACCCGCTACATGACAGACTACGATTCCGTGAAAATCTCGACGAGAACTGCATATGAGTTAGTATGTGCGTACGTGTGCGTGTGAATGTGTATGTGAGTGAGTGTATGTGTGTGTGTGTGCAGGCGTGTCGGCGCTGCGGGGGCTGGCGTTGCGCGCGGCGGAGGAGGAGGACGCGCCGCGGCTGGCGGTGCTGCTGGCGGAGGGGCCGTGGGGCGTAGGCGCTGTGCGGCGTGTACCTCGCGCTGCTCGGGTGGGCGCTGGCGGCGCGCGACGCACACCTCCTCTACCGGCTCGCGGCGCACGCGCCCGACGCACGCGCGCACTCACGCCTCTTCGGCGGCGGAGTGCGGCGTCTGCTCACCACCGCACCCGCTCCACCACAGGTCATTATCCTATTTATACTTAACTAGCGGGCCCGGCAGACGTTGTCCCGCCCTGATTATGAAAAAATCCTTGACAAATTATACACTAAAACGTTCCTTATCAATCACTCTATCCGAAAATCCGTTCGGTAGTTTTTGAGTTTATCGCGAACAGACAGACAGACAGACGCGGTAGGGGACTTTGTTTTATACTACGTAATGATAGTATAGTACACATTACGTCAGTTAATAACAAACCGTATTATACCAGGTGAAAGGTTAGACGCTTGCATTACTGTAGGATACGACACTTTATCCCATTTAACACATAAAATAATAATATCAAAACAAACACTAATAGACAACAAAGAGAACATTAGGTAATGTTTGTTCTAAGAATTTCAAAAGTATGGATGGTAACTTAAATAAACCTAGGTTGAATGACCGGTGATATAAACCTGCGAGCGGCGACCCGGAGTTACTAACGTTCGATAATAAAACTGACAATAAACACTTTCGTTTGTTCAAACTTCGAAAAATTATCCTTTGTTAGTTGGTTGGCTTTACTTTCAATTCACTTTCATTTCACCCGACACTGTGTTTTAACATTCGGCCGAGACAAAAATTCATATGCTAGTTTGTGAAGTAATACTTAAATAATTAAAAATAAGTAATAATTAAAAATTACGAAATATCATCTTCTATATAAATAAGATCATAGGGGTCTGCCACCGTGCGCTTATCACGTTAAAAAGGACTGATTAGATTTCAATCACTTTATTTTAGTTTTGCTACTTAAACTTGATCCTTAAAAAAATATTATCATGGTATCTTAATAATATAAAGTTTTAAGAAACTGATTTCTATAAGCACATCGTATACAGCAATATGTGTTCACTTACCGTGAAAAAATGGGGTATGTGGTGTGGTGCGCATGCGCAGGACATATTGCAAACGAAGTTGCGGGTATCAGGTAGTTGTCAATAAAATAATAATGGGTCACTAACAGCCCACACTGGTGGAACGCGCGGAAGGTACATCTGTATGGTCATCTCTCCGCGAGAAGCGCGCGTTGCTCCACATGCGGCTGCTGGGACTGGGGCCGACGGCACCGCATAAGAACATACAAGAAGGCAGACCCACCTACAGAGAACAATTTGTGCCACCACATTACAGCATATTGACTTACTTGCTTACTAAGGTACTAAATTAAATGTTATTATGTAGATTTTTTTCTTCGTAAGAGGTTTACTTTCAAAAATAAAATAAAAATATTAGTAATCATATAAATCATTTGCGGTTCAAACTGTACGCCTATGCAAATGATACTAGGCAGGCAAGATCCGTGACCTTATTAAAAAATATTTTCTTTTTTTTTGTGTTTTCGTATTTTATTTATTTGTCTATTTATATTGCCACCCGGTAGTTATGAAAATAAAACGTCTCCTTAGGTTTGCCTGGAAGAGATCGCTCTAAGCGATAAGGCCGCCTAACTGTACACATATTGTAAACTGATGACTAATTTTGTATATTTTCAACGTGTGTGCAATAAAGAGTTTAATTATTATTATTATTAATGTCTTTTCATATTTATTTCGGTAAATGAAATAAATAGATTTTTAATCTTTTTATACAACTATATATAATCTTCGAAAGACATGGTCTTATAAACGTGTTGAAATCACTTGAATTATACATATCTCAGATAGCATTACCACAAAATATTATTGTTTAAATTATCCCGTTCTTTCCAGTGTAGTCCGGTGAAGCTGTTAAGACCTTGCTTGGTCAATAGCGTAGTCAGTTCGAAAAAAAAAAACCGTTCTTTCCATATTACTCTGTTTCTCTTCATCATTTTTCCTTTCCTATTACTTATAACATATATTTTTAACCTTATTATTCCTCACAACAATACAGTTTATATAAATAAGGCTTAAACAGTCGCGTTGTGTTGTGGGTTCGAATACCACACAATATAAATTATTCGTGTGACCCACAAACAATGATTCTGAATCCTGGTGTACTTTGTATCTGTTAATGATGTCTGTAAAGTCTTCCGTGATACCCTTATTGCTGGAACTGTCTTTATTGATACATTGTTAGGTTTGTGGTGTCGATAAGTCTCGAAGTTTCCTTAAACCCCCGGACAATACTTCTCAGCGTATCCGTTTGTACAAGTTGTATTTCAGGAGCCGCGCCCTCCAACATTTTAGCACAATACTTATTACAGATCCATCCTTACTTCTAGTTATTTTAACATGTTAATTTTATTCCCACTTATCCTATTACCATATAAAATTACAAATTTAAGTTAAAACGGAATAGATATATAAATACGACACCGGCAACAACATACGACTCGTCCATTTATTAACAAATAAAACTGACATATTACACAATAAAGACAGGTATTACACAATAATGAAAATCTTATGTATTATGAAACGGCAATGATTATCATTATTGTTAAATTAAACATAGGAAATGTAACTAGGGTAAGCAAATAAAACCAAGGAAATGAAACCAATAAAAATGACACACATTTAACACTCCGCAATTATAACATATGATAATAAAGATACAGGGAAATAGAAAAACAAGGTCTTGGATTACGTCCGAGGAAAAGGGGGGACTAAAAAAATAATAAAGACAGGTACGGAATTTATCGGTTTCTTAGTTACCAAAGTGAAACAGACATATTGTTCAACGTGTCTCTAACGAACGAAACCCATAGGTTCTTAATTAGACATATTATACAACAGAGACAGGTACCAAAGATACCGTTGATTTTTTAATAAAGGGAAATGAGGCACATTATATTACAGACAAAATATATATACAGAACTCATTCATCCTCAACATGCATTTATGTAGTTTTTTTATTTAATCGTATAGATAAATAGAGTGTTCATCTTTTATTAAATTTTATATTTTGGGGTGTAAGGGGGTGTCGAATAACGTTGTAAATAAGTAACTGCTGAATAACGGACGAGGCAATGGCGAAAGCGGGGTGCTAGGGTTTCACACCCGACTGGGTCGCAACCACCATGTATATGGCGAAAAAGCCCGTCATAGTGATTCGTTTCTGCGGGTCGCGTTTCGGGTTCAGCCTGTGCATATCCAGCCTTTCGCAGGCCGGCGGCATGGCAGCGGTGACCGGCGATGGATAGTGTGTCACTCGGTGGTCGCCATTGTTTTTGGATTGTATACAGTCACTTTGCTGTGCTACAATAAAAAAATATATTGTTGATTGATTACTCTAGTTGTCGCTGCGAGATTCAATTCATGCGGAACAGTGTAGCGACAAAAAATTGTTACTCTCAAAATCTGGGGAGTACGTGCAGGGGAATGTGAGGTATACACTTCTTGCGGACGCAAGCAATGTCAGCCCTCCTATACACATTAAGTTAAATGTTATAAATAATTTATAATTAATAACTATATTATGATAAACAGCCGACAGAGGAACAAGATCCTGAGAACTACGACTACGATTCGGCAGATTCGGGCGGAGAGGATGTAGAGGAGAGCGCAAGCGAAACTGAAGATGATGATATATTCGACACAAGCAATACCAAGTATGTATATATTTGTATCCGAATATATATATAATCTTAGCCATTTATATATTACTTAACCATTTAAGTTATTATGGAGGGCGTAAATACTATGTATATTTTTATTAGAATTTATGACGTAGAAGAGTATATTGTATTATTTATGATCATGTCGATATCGGAAGCAGCTCATTAAGCTGGCAATTTATCGCCATGCGTTACTGGTGTCGTCTTCGGACCCAGCGTCGTTTAGGGTTAGCGCTTTACCATATTCGGCGACATGTTTGATCGTTAATATCATCAAGAGGAAACGGAAAAAAAGGAAGAACGAAGAATTAAACGAACAAAATTTATTCAAAGATAAGCGGTAATGGTGACGGGGTTTTTATTTTTTCCCTTATTTTCAAACTGGGTTAGTTTATATTAACCGAATTATCAAACACAAAATACACGTTTGAATTCGTGAGGCTCGCATGCCGGTGTACATGTGTGTCGCAGGAATTCCTATATGTATGAATATCTAGTTTAATTCGGCTTAGTCAGACTCGCGAAGTTGTATCCAGCCCGAGCCGAGGTTTGACCAGTCTGGCACACTTCAGCTTGTTGCCAAGCGGCGAAGTGCCTTACACGCTCGCCTTAGTCCGGTGACGCTGTGAAGGCCGATCAGGCCAATAGCGTAGTAAGTTCGAAAAAAAAAGTATTTAGAATCGGTCTTAAAGTTACTGAAAATATTGCATACCTTCGAACATATTAATTAGCTCAACAGATGATCTTTGTTGTTTTGAAGTAGGTCCAATATGAGAAATGTCTTTCCAGGGTAGAGAAACGTCGTAAAGGCACGAATACGGAACATTCGGACCCGGACTCGTACTCGTGGCTCGTGATGCGAGTCGCAGTACTCAGACTTGCACAGAAGAACCTTCAACACTTTCTCCAACTCTGCGGTATCGAAATGACCGGTACGTTTATTTTTTTTCTATTACCACTATACTACGTTTTAAATATCCTAACACTGCCTGACAGGCGCACAGCCTCAATTTAAGCTAGACACGACTTGGATTTTCATCCCCAAAGGGATATATGGAAGAGTAAAAATTATGTAAATAGTTTTCTAATATTATAGCGGCGGTTGCATGGCACACTACTTATTTTCGTAGACGTTAATAAAAGGAATTTTGCGTTTAATTACTATTTTAATGCGTGTAACAAATATACTATGTGCGCGCGAATCGAATGTAGTTCTGCGAGTGTGAAGTTCGTCCAGGTGCAACTTCAGAGCGGTTGACGTTTCGTTTCGAAACAAATATTTATACATAGAAATAAATTTGAATGGGGAGGTACACTGCTTATTTATCCCGCTAGGTGGCTCATAGTCGTTGGTTCTAGTGTATTGTCAAGCTCGTGTCAAATAATGACAGGCGGGGAACTTACAAGTAAAAGTGTGCAAATTGAACGTCCTACATGTCTTACATAGTCCTATAAAATACTAAAATATGACCTAGACCACAATTATATACCACTAGCACATAAGAGTAAAATTAATTAAATATAAAATGTAATTGTTAAAAATAAGCTTTTACTATATAACGTATAATTGGATTTAAAAAAAAATTAATAAGTTGAAGTTACATTTGTCATATGTATGTAATACTTCTACTAATAGATTATAAAATAAAATAATAAAATAAAAATACAAATTAACTACAATTATGTATAAAAAACATTAACAATTTTTAAACAAAACTATGTAACGTATCAAATTGTCATGTAGATAAATGTATTATTACGATCATAAAGAAAAATTGAAGAATATAGATGTACAGCGTATTGGTACATAAGTGTCACTACCGATGGCGCAAAGTTTTAAATTTTTTTTTCACTTTAGCGTCCGCCAGTTTGAACTTTACGTCTTAATTCGGACCCCGAAGGGTACGTACGATAAAAATATTTGACGTTGACAACTCGTTGACGAGCACCAATTATGCTAGAGCCATCTGAGATTATCTTCGCCTGTGCCTCCCCATTCTCTGTGTTTTGATTGCGCTAATCTCCAGAAAGATAAAATAGATTTAAATAATAATTTTAAAGATAGATAGAAGACTGCTCAGTGTTATGTACGGTACAAAATATTATTAAACTATCATTTATTAGATATATCATTTAATAGAGTCCAATTAAAATCATTCAAGAGATTTGAAGGTTAATAATTTTATTTATTTTAGTTATTTAGAAAAAGCTACAGCTAATATTAATGAAATTACTACATATTACAACATACTATTACTACGTATTACAAGAAAACAGCAATATAGTACAGTAACCTTTCACTTATAGAAATAAAGGGTGTCTCAAAAGAAAGTTTAAGTATATTTGTTTAGCTTACTGCGTGCACGCAACGCTGCTGTGGGGTGCGGGGGTTATGTCAATCGGTAGGCAGGCTCTTGGAAATTTATTCACTATGGAGCGCTTCTCGGGAGCGGACCGCGCGTTGTGCGTACGTGAATTTTACAAAAACACTAATTCTGCGACGATAGCGCGAAGACATTTTTGCAATGTTCGAGGTTTTCACCATTTAAACCATGCGCCAAGCATTCCTCTCATTCGATAATGGGTAGAAAAGTTTGAAGAGATTGGTTCAACATCAGATAAACCAAAGTCCGGGCGCCCGAGGTTATCGAGAAGTGAAGAGAACGTCGATCGGGTTAATCAGTCTATTCGTGATGATCCCGACCTCTCAATTCGGAAGCGTGCAAGTGCCTTGAATGTGCATAGATCATCGCTACACCGCATTTTGCACAAAGATCTAAAGCTACACCCGTATAAAATCCAACTGGTGCAAGAATTGAAGCCCCAGGATGCCATTCAGAGGTTAGAATTCGTAAACCAGGTAAATGGGCGCTTTCAAACGTTTACCAACATCTTATTCTCGGATGAAGCTCATTTTCACCTTAATGGTCAGGTAAACAAGCAGAACTATCGCTACTGGAGCGCCACCAATCCGAAACGTAAGCATCAGAAGCCCCTTCATTCGTTGAAAGTGACCGTATGGGCTGCAATGTCATCGCGAGGAATAATTGACCCTTTTTTTTTTGAAGATTCAGAGCGTTATGTGAGGATGTTAGATGAGTTTTTGGTGCCTGAACTGCGGAACTTTCCTGGCTATAACCAAAGAACATGGTTTCAGCAGGATCTCTAGTAAAGGTGACATAAATTGGCCTCCCCGCAGTCCTGATTTGACTCCTATGGACTATTTCCTATGGGGTTTTCTCAAATCTAAAGTTTACATTAATAAACCAGCAACCCTGGCGCAGTTAAAAAAAAATATTCGCCACGAAATGGGAGCCATCACGGAGCATACTTGCAAAGCCGTCATTAGAAATTTTAGTGTTAGATTGAATGAGTGTCGCAAACGCGAGGGTAAACATTTGGACGATGTTATTTTTAAGAAATAAATTCCCAAAGAGTATTCTTTAATAATAAATAGATATTTTTTTGATACACGCCTTATTTATTTTTTTATTAATATTTTAAATATTAACTTTCTTTTGAGACACCTTTATAAGTAATTAAAGAAAAAGGCAGCAACAAATACAAATAAACAAAAAAATAAAACAATGATTATAAATACAAAGTTAAAAATGACGAGAGAAGTCTATTAGTCAAACACTGTCTAAGGCACAATACGCTAGTATAAAATACATAGTATAATCTACCTTGTTGCCTAAATAATAGTAATGATAAAATACAATTAAGTACTTAGTTAAACGACACTTCGTAACTATCCCATATAAAACACATATATATTGCTTATGTAATTAAAAAAAAACATTTTCTCCAGAATATAATGCAGTGTGCGCTATGGTGTATTCAGATTACAGACTTAATTTAATGGTGGTAGAGCCACGCTGAAACTATTACTGGTTCAGCATGAATGGGTCGGCTCGCCCGGGGTACTACCACCCTCTCATAGAAAACCGACGTGAAGTAACAGTGCTTGCATTGTTGCGTTGCGTTAGGTCAGTGAGAGCGCCGGAGACCCACCTCCCTTCCCCTCTCCTCTTTCCTCTCCCTTTCCCTCCCATAACCCTTCCCTACAAAAGATGGCAACGCACTTGCGACTCTTCTGGTGTTGTTAGTGTCCATGGACGGTGGTGATCACTTAACAGCAGGTGACCCACCTGTTCGTTTGCCACCTATGACATAAAAAAAAAAACTTTTTTCAATCTACTTGGGACATATTTATGCATTTTGATCATTTAAAAATTCTCTTGTAAAATTAAAAAAAAAGTGTACCTACTTTATTATATAGAATTGGCGACAACAAGTCCAACAGTGCACGCTGCCCTGCGACGCGTGGACCAGTGGCAGCAACAGCTCACTGAAACTCTAGAGTCCCGCGCTCCGCCACACGACTACATACCCGGGTGCTTCCCGGAGCAGCAAACCTCGGGCCCTCCTATTAATAAATACAGGTACTAAGCGTAGGAAACCGATGAATTTACATTACATCCGAGTATTCTAATGTACACAATTTATATTTAGACAAGTTAATTTTACTACATAAAATTTATTATGTGTTTCGAGTTTCTTGTTTATATACTGTTGTTTATCGACTTTTAATTTTTGCCTTCTAAATTTGAAACTAAACGTGTAACATTTTGGTCAAATCTCAAATAGGAAAACATGAAACCCACTCTTATAGAAAGTATATAACAAACAATATTATTTTACAACTAATCGAAATAATACTACATTGTCTGTCCTCTCCACCATTGATATATACTTTAGTTTGCATGCTTCTCGCATCAATTTACATGACTACATGTTGCCATACCCCAAACTCATAGATAAGTTATACTTTTTTTTATTGTGGCACGGCAAAATGACTGCACTATACCTGATGGTAAGCACAGTACAATCCAAATACAATGGCGATCACCGAGTGACACACTATCCATCGCCAGTCGCCGCTGTCATGCCGGCCTGCGAAAAACTGGATATGCACAGGCTGATCTCGAAACGCGAACCGCAGAAGCGAAACACTATGACAGGCTTCTTTTGCCATATACATGGTGGTTGCGACCCAGTCAGGCTGTAAAACCATACCACCCCGCTTTCGCCATTGCCTCGTTCGTTATTCACCACATGCAGGTGAGGTTCGTTTGGGTGTCTCAAGTCTTATGATGTTATTTGACATCCCTTACACCCCTTTCCAACTAACCAACGCTATTGACGTGATAGATCTTACAGCTTCATCGGACTAATCAAATTATTTATTTCTTCCATAAACGCAGAGATTGGCCATATAATAATTAGAACTCGACCAATCTGAATACGTATCGAATTTTGATATAACAATTCTAATTCAAATATCGTATTATAGATGTTTGTTGGAGAAACACAATACACCATTCAACTCCACACTGTTCAGTTCAGCACCGGCGAGACGGTTGTGGAGTTTCCTGGTTCGGCAAGAGCCAGTTCAGGTAACCATATGTACTGTTAAACAAATAATAACAATGTGGTAAATATTAACAAACAACCGAAGAAAATCATTGTGGTCAAGCTGTTAGACCGGTGAAATGTCAGCTTGATGTAGGTGGTAGAGGCACACTGAAGCTATTACTGGTTTCAGCATGAATGGAGTCAGCTCGTCCGGGGTAGTACCACCCGACCCTCGGAAACACCCACGTGAAGTAACAGTGCTTGCATTGTTACGTTTCGTTCGCTCAGTGAGAGCACTGGAAGCCCACCTCCTCTTCCCACTTCCCTCCTCCCTCCCTAAACAAAGGCTGGCAACGCACTTGCGACTCCCCTGGTGTTGCTATTGTCTATGAACGGCGGTGATCAATTACCGTCAGGCGAACACGCCTGTTCGTTTGCTACCTATAATATAAAAAATAGAAAAAAGATGTCCGCAGGTTTGAATCTTGGCATGTACTAACGTTTTATTACGTAATTTACCTGTGATATGTTCTCGTAGTACTACTGGATATGGGAAATATTATATAGAACTGGATTTTTCAGTGATACTGTATGTTTAGTCTGGTCCTAAATGTTTTAGGTTTTTAATAAGATTTGTCTATCGAACTTAATAATTGTAATATATTGTGGTATAACTCATCCTGAATTATATTTTAGTACGAATAATTTAATGTATCTCTCTATGTGTTATTTATTAGTCAATTTTTGTATCTATATACACGTTGAAACGTATGAATAATAAGTAATCTATTAAACTTGTGTTAATAATTATTATAAAATTGGTACCATCAAGGTGTTTTAATTTTACTATAAAAATTTGAATGCAAGTGGTTGCCTTACTTACTTAATTAAAAAGAAAATATATTGTTTTAAAGATGACTTTTAGTTCTAAGTAGGTATAATTATTATAGATTATAATATTATTATTTATCTGTAATGATAAAAGTACCTTAATTAAAATAAAACTAGACGTTAGTTTCAGATTTGTTAATCAAAAGTTCACATGACAAATGTTACAATGAAATACAGGATCCTTTCTATTATTACACTTGACCTTTGTACCTTAAAGACGTGACGTCTGCGCTTAGTATCTACAATGTAAGAGATAAAACCGTCATTAATAACGTATAATCGATTTATATCCAGGATTTGTTCATACGCGCTGTATTCTCCCGTCGACCAGCGCAATCTGTCTCCACGGATGCTGTAGGACCAGATGGCAAACCAGGATCGATCACTAACAACCAACGAGCACCGGACATGGAATTCCATAATCCTGTCAGAATAATTCACAAGGAGCAGGACTCCATCGCTGCTTTCTGTCTCAATAAGGTTAGCGTTTCTTTTATAAGATAACACATTTAATGGATTGTTAAATTCTAATCATTATAGTCTCTATATTTTATTTTTCGATTTTTGATACGAAGTATCTATTGACACATCTCGGCTGTTAAATCGATCCGTATGCCGTCACAGCAAACGGCATGACGATCTCTTATACCGTCATGTCCCCTCTAGGCCACCGCTTTCGTTTTTTATGTGTGCGCGTGTATATTATGTATTTCGTTGCTTCTTTGTGCGCTACATACTACTATTTGTATCCGTCGCTAAATCCAATTTAAATCTATCGTAACATATAATAAGTCTGTACATTTTCGATTTACGTGAAAGAAATGTTGCAGGTGTAAGTGTGAGTGTGCAGGAATAAGTAATAGAATACATTTCAATCATTTTTTAGAAATGTCTATTTATCTGTCTGCCTGTTTGTATGAACACGCATCGCTGCTAAAGTACTGGGTTCATAATACAAACTTCATATAATAATTATAAAGCATATCCTCGGGAGTAACTTAGTCTTTGTTTCATTAAAATCGGTCCACTCTATCAAAAGTTATTGTAATTTTAATGGCGCCGCGACTTAAGTATGACAGAAAAGTAGATAAGCAAATGGACTAAATACGTTTAGATGACTTTATTAGTCATTGTTTTGTACATCAGGTGTCACGTGGACGAAGTCGCGGGCACAGCTAGTCCATCATATAACATGTTTAATTTTATTAAGATTTTTAAACCCCGAGAAGTTTAAATTTTGTAGTCTATAAGGGCACGAACTGAAAAGTTCGCTACATCTTATTTTTGCCGTACCGTGAAGCTGTGGAACAATCTCCCGGCTAGTGTGTTCCCTCCTTCCTATAACATGGGGTCCTTCAAGCGTAACGCGAAGAGACATTTACGCAGGCCGGCATGACAACGGCGACCGCCGGAGGAGGTCGTATCTCTCGGTGGTCGCCGATGTTTTTGTATTTGTAGTGTGCTTACCATCAGGCACTGTGCAGTCACTTTGCCGTGCTACAATAAAAAAAAATAATTAAAAAACAGTATTTTTTATGATTTTCATATTTAACGGCTATAATAGGATTTAGCTCATTTTGAAATGTAAATGCTTGGTATCTCATTTGTTTGCTTTGGTTTTGTGTAGTTTTTATCTTCGTCTAACGCAGTCATTGCACTGTGCGGTAGAGACAACGCTTTACAAAACCGAAGCGAGCCGATCTTAGCCGGACGTCTCCCTCTTCTACCCAACGTTCGAAATGAAATAGCGGGTGCTGTTCATTTCGTGCTCATGACTAGTGACGGCGAGTTTGGAACGGGGTTTAAAGGGAATCGTTTGTAATATAAGGCGGGCGGGAGTTCTTGGCGGGCTCTGGGAATATCATGTAGTAGATTTTATATTTTATTCATAATCTTGTGTTATTTGGCTCTATCTCCTGTAATATTGCTGGTTTTTTTCTTTCCAACTGACTACGCTATGGACCAAGCAAGGTCTTAACAGCTTCACCGGACTACTAAGGCGAGCGCTTAAGGCACTCAGCCGATTTTATTTTGACAACTAGCTCGAGGGTGTACGGCACACCTCGGCTTTGGCTGTTGCCTGATACATGCAATTCGCGACCTATCTGAGATAATATTGCTGGTGTTTAACGTAATATAGTTTGGTTATCGTTCACAATTGGATGGTACATGGGTTCAGGGTGCATGGATTCTGACTTGCGACAATAACTCCCCGGAAAGTTCTAACAAGACGGCTACCATCTTGTTATGTCATTGAATTGATCACAAGAAATTTGTAATATCCTACTCGACAATGCCAGTAATAGGCTACTAGAAGATTGGATGCAAAAAAAACTCGATGCAGTGATAAGAATTGCCAACAGAAGTGAAAACTCAAAACAGTGAAATAACCGTGTTCTCTTTTCTATTAATTATGGTGTGAATTACAAAATAAATTTAAAACTTTGTTTATTGGCATTATTAACATTATTGTGGTTTTTATATATATTGGCACTCGGAGCAATAATTATATACATTTTTATAAAATCTATTAATCAGTCGAACATATAATGAGCTGCAACATATCAATATTACATGTACACAGGCCCGCTACACTATGCGTCCCTAGCTTGTTAATTGTTCCTTGCGTGAATTTAAATTTGAACTAAAAACAATATTATTATAATTATATTTCTAAGCATGATAATTTTGTAAGTAAGCTGTGTTCACTGTTTTAGGACTCGCACCCAGATTTTTATTAAATGTATGTTAGCTAATGTAATTAATTGTTGGTGTTGGTGTTGTTGGACAAATGAAAAAAAAATTATAATACTGTCGGTCACGCTTACTAGCATGTTTAGACGCGAAATTATACATTTGATAAAGTTGATAGTTATTAGTTATACTAATGAAGTATTTAATTCAATAAAATAATAGGCGGGCGGGTCGCTACTGGGGGTCGCGACGGCTCGCGAGGTGCAGGAGATGGACGTGTCGCTGCTGCTGCGGGGCGGCGCCTGGTGGGCGGAGGACGAGTGCGAGGTGGACCTGCTGGCGCTCGCCGCGGACCCCGCCGCCTTGCCCGACACCGGCTTCCTGCTCATACACCACCAAGACCGCGACAGAGACCGGTATCTTACACTTACCACACTAAATCTAATCCTAATTCATATAGAGCTCCCAAATCATACAGGTTATAATGTTCAGAGAATAAAGAAAAAAATATATATATTGTGACAAAGAAAATAAGTTATAATAGTAGCAAAAGCAAGGGCAGCTTTTATCATGAAATATATACATTAGCTATCTGGCTTGGGATCACATACCCAATGTACCCAATCGCGGTTTGCAAGCGTGTTACTCGACTGTGGGCTGCCGTGTCACTGCGATCACACCACTATCCCCTCTCCCACCCTTTTAACTCCAGCTACGCATGACGACAACAACTTTGCAGGTCCCCAAAAAAATATATACGCAACTAAGTAACACGGTGAGTACGACATACCCTGCCACACTCTCGTCGGGTTAAGTTCGAGCTTGCGCTTAATACAATCAAGAGTTTTATACGAAACTATGCTAAAATATTGTCGTACTTAGTATTAAGGAGCCTGCTTACACATTATGTCTAAAGGAGTATACATATATAAACTTCAAAATGGTCCACATACAATACTTAATTTAATCTAAGCCCCGTGAATGCGTTTATGTATGTCAAAACTACCATCAATTTGGAAAACGACCGGTGGAAGACAGTCTGAATTGAATAAAGTATTCTTGATTGGTGGATTGACTCTTCTTATTTTTGGATACAGAAAATATGGAAAATAAGTTTAGAATTATCATAAAAGTTAAATTATTTGTTTTTAGACCAAGCAATGGTTCTGTTCCTGGCACCGGGAACAGCTCCCCGCTTAATCCGAACGCACCTCAGGTACCAGTCGGTATGGCCAGTCAGACAGGTCGAGGGGCTAGCGTTGTGAGTATACAATATATTATTTATCTAAGCGTTTCAAATATTTCCTAAAATATAAATATTTGTTGTTACAAATAATATATAGTGTATATTTATGTGTTTATTGACTAACAGTGTTCATATAATAATAATAATAATAAATTTATTTATTTGACCTCACAATTAGATTCTTACAACTATACAATATTGGTTATGAACAAAAAAAAGAAATAGTATACATTTTACAGAACAGTAAATTTATAGTGCAAATTAATGTGAGGTCTGGAGTCTGAAAAAGGTTCATACAGACCTCCAGACTCTATAAATAATTACTAATAGAACAGATAACTTTATATATCTAAACATTACATAATAAATCAAAATACACAAGGTACTCGGACTTTGATTGGAATGTCAGGGATTAGAGTGAGATCTCCGGCTAAGATCGGCTCCGTAAAGCGTTGTCTCTATCGCACACGGCAATTATTACGATAGACAAAGATAACACTATACGAAACTAAACTTCACCGGCTATCTTTATCTTTTCCCAAATGCGACGTACCAAATAAAAAGACGGGTACGGGAATGTTGACGAAAAGTAAAACATATTTCATCTTAGAAAATACCCATATATATGCTCTATAAGCATTTAACACCTTAATAAATGGAGAATTCGTTTTTTCTGACATATCAAGATTATAATAGCCTGAAGAGAATATTTTACATACACGCTCATTTATTTTTATTACACACGAATCCAGAAATATATTAGTATCTAAATTATATATTGTTTTAATGTAATTTATAAAAGGAAATACATACGATCACCTTTCTATTCACGTATGAATATAGTAGGGCCTTGAGGATTATGGAATAACATTTCGTAAACGTGAAAGCCAACTTCACCTGAACAAATACAATAAATGAGAAAATGGCGTACGGTGTCTACTTACTGCCTATTACGTTGTGATTCGCTACAATATATTGTGTTTCGGAGGCGGTCTGTGTGAATTAAATTAATCATTAGTGTTCACTATCGATTTAGAGGTATGCAATTATTCAAGTTTACAAACTATTTGTCGACAAATAGAATCGAATAATTCGATCCGAAAGCGTTATTGAATATTTGTACAGTTCGGATAATTCAAGAAGTTAAAATCACTGGAGTATCTTTCGAATAATAGATAATTATTAAATTCATATTCATTAAGTAATAGTAACGTGGATTTGAATTGAAATTAATCATTTAGTTCAAATTATTCGAGTATTCGATTTAAAAATCAAATAGCGTTATTCGATTTAAACACGGATAGTAAACCGATAACAGTCATACCAGTCATTATAACAACTCTACTTATCGATAGATGCTCAACTGTCGCCTTTAAATTATGTTATGGGCATTTAATCGCGCAATGCTATGCAGTTAAAGCTTCGAAAATATTGTTGGTTCGATTTACTAATACATAAATATATAGTTACTACATAATAAAAATCACACTGCAAAGTTCTCTTTCAAACGTGTTTGCTGTAGACAAATTTCCTTGATCTGGAGAAGCACCTAGAAATAGTCCCTCCATTTTTGTCTGAATCTCTCGCTGCAAATTTCAGCTTCAGTTATATGAATATTCGTATATTATTATACTTCAGTCTCGTATATATTTATGTATGTTTTATATGTTTATATATGTGCGTAAAACTTGTATACAAAATGTGATAATATCAATACAATACATTTTTACATTATAACGTTTTATATATTACATATTCTTTTCATATATATAGCTTATATTCGAGATAGGCTGTAAAAGTGGCTAAACTCATGCTTGTTTTTTATTTTTACTTTTCATTTATTTTGTATTGCTGATTGAGATTCAATTTCATTACTTTGGGGCGGCTTTAAAAATGCCAAGCAATCGCTTAGCCATTATGTATAGAATTAAATCTTATAAAAAGATCGGCTATTCTTAGAATTGAAAATATTGTATTAATACATTCATTTTATTTATGTACAATCTAACATTAGCTGTGTACCTGATTTAATGTACTTTAAAAGTATCCATTAGACAGATTATTTTTAGTGTAACACTAATTCTATGTGACTAACGTGATAGGCACAGCGGTATGTGTACTAACTATGTATTGTAAATAACAATTCCAGCAGGAGCGACGCGCAAGCCAATCATTGCCAACTGGCCACGAAGCATATGTTGTCACAGTACGTCAACATCGTAAACTAATTCATTAATTTACCGGTGTCACTGAATTAATAAATGTTACATACTGAATATATCATACTAAAGCCATAATTTATATTATATGCTTGTATATTACGCTTTATAATTAAAAAAAGATTTAAATTAACCTACAACACTATGAGATAGATAAGCTTTAATTTATAAATAATAGTCTATAGTTATCCGTTTTTTATAGTAGAACAAGCGACATACATATCTCTTATTATCTTATACGGTGCCCTCGAATCCATTCTTTGATGATTATTTTGTTATTTTCATCGGGATTTATTGAGAATTGTATTTAGCTCCATTGTGTCTTAGGTGTTAATGCTTATTTTTAATGTAAAAGCGTGATTATTAATTTGACTTGACCTTATTCGAAGCTGGCGTCTCCCTATAAATACGCCTCTCTGCCATGGTGGGAGAGACAAGAAGGGTATATGACCGGAAGTCGAATGTATTAACTGTCAAAAGTGGGCATGCCGGCGGGAAACGGAAGTGCCTATCTCAAAAGTAAGCTTCGAATAAGGTCAAGTCAAATTAATAATCATATACCCTTCTTGTCTCTCCCACCATGGCAGAGAGGCGTATTTATAGGGAGACGCCATCTTTTAACTTCATTGGCGTCTTGTTCCCCGCCGAGAACAGACCGTGAAAAATATTTGCGGAAAATATTTTATTATTTTACTTTTATACGTATATAAAAGAAAGCAATAGTGTGATAATATTTTCATAAAATATTATGTATCTACTTTTCAAGTGTACGAAA
>MU159013.1:182632-234082 GCA_015888305.1 Antheraea pernyi
TAGAAGCGTTTTACCTTACAATAAAACGCATATTAATTTTACCTTACAATAAAACGCATATTAATTTTACCTTACAATAAAACGCATATTAATTTTACCTTACAATAAAACGCATATTAATTTTACCTTACAATAAAACGCATATTAATTTTACCTTACAATAAAACGCATATTAATTTTACCTTACAATAAAACGCATATTAATTTTACCTTACAATAAAACGCATATTAATTTTACCTTACAATAAAACGCATATTAATTTTACCTTACAATAAAACGCATATTAATTTTACCTTACAATAAAACGCATATTAATTTTACCTTACAATAAAACGCATATTAATTTTACCTTACAATAAAACGCATATTAATTTTACCTTACAATAAAACGCATATTAATTTTACCTTACAATAAAACGCATATTAATTTTACCTTACAATAAAACGCATATTAATTTTACCTTACAATAAAACGCATATTAATTTTACCTTACAATAAAACGCATATTAATTTTACCTTACAATAAAACGCATATTAATTTTACCTTACAATAAAACGCATATTAATTTTACCTTACAATAAAACGCATATTAATTTTACCTTACAATAAAACGCATATTAATTTTACCTTACAATAAAACGCATATTAATTTTACCTTACAATAAAACGCATATTAATTTACTTACCTTATTCGAAGCTTACTTATGAGATAGGCACTTCCGTTTCCCGCCGGCATGCCCACTTTTGACAGTTAATACATCTGACTTCCGGTCATATACCCTTCTTGTCTCGCTCCACCATGGCAGAGAGGCGTATTTATAGGGAGACGCCATCTTTTAACTTCATTGGCGTCTTGTTCCCCGCCGAGAACAGACCGTGAAAAATATTTGCGGAAAATATTTTATTATTTTACTTTTATACGTATATAAAAGAAAGCAATAGTGTGATAATATTTTCATAAAATATTAAGTATCTACTTTTCAAGTGTACGAAACAGTGTTAATATGTTCTTTAAAGGATTGGTAAAAAGTATTGTACGTGCCGCGTAAGTAGCTTTTTACATATTAACCCCTTACTTTTGCTGAGGAACGTGGAAAATAATGAAAAACTAGTAGATACGTTTTTAATAATATAACGACGATACCTTTCGTTGAAAAATGATCACGTGAGTACAAGCTACATCAGTTTTAAATAACCGACTATTTTATTATAGTGTTTTTAAATAACTGACTATTTTATTATAGTGTTAAGTTTTATGCTAAACGGGTATCCCGTTCGACTTCTACCGCGGTGAAACCGAATCCGTCCATAACGACGGCTCGTTTAAAGTCAATTAAGAAACGATGATGTAGTTTCTGAAAATAACGTTTTAGTTCCCAGTTACTTTTATTAAAACAAATACAAACCATGTTAAGGATTCGGTTGGAGGATTTAGTATTTCATAATCTGTATTAATATTTACTGTAAAGTATTAATGAAATACAGGTAGTAGCGGTGACAATATTTGTAGATCCTCAAATTCCACTTTGCAACACTCTGGGACTCGGGTGTCAAATGCAATAAGGTTTCAAACATGTTTAAGGCATCTTTCAGAGGGAATTGCCTTCTTGAATATATGGTTTTATTCTCAATTGATAATATCTCTGTAGTTACTGCTAATTAATGTCAATTCTTGTGTAATTAGATTCCCATTGTGAATCTGGCTTATTTAGATCACATTGGCGTCGGTGTCTCTACCACCACCAGGCGATAACAAACAAGTCTCATAAGTAAGCTTCGAATAAGGTCAAGTCAAATTAATAGAAGCGTTTTACCTTACAATAAAACGCATATTAATTTACTTACCTTATTCGAAGCTTAATATTTTAAATTCTGCCTGGTATTATTATTCGACTCAATGAAGTTAAAAGATGGCGTCTCCCTATAAATACGCCTCTCTGCCATGGTGGGAGAGACAAGAAGGGTATATGACCGGAAGTCGAATGTATTAACTGTCAAAAGTGGGCATGCCGGCGGGAAACCGAAGTGCCTATCTCATAAGTAAGCTTCGAATAAGGTAAGTAAATTAATATGCGTTTTATTGTAAGGTAAAACGCTTCTATTATATTTAATCTAGATAGTACTTTTGAAAGTCCCGTATGTCAGTAAAAGTCTCGTTAAAATTGTTTTGAAGATTATTAACCCCAATACCATTGATATATAAAAACCCAAGATGCACATTCTATGTCTCAAAGCCGTCCTCATAAAATGAGTACACAATTTAGAAGTCTGAGCTCATTTCAAATAATCTCTTGCCACTCGCTCTTTGGACTTTTTGTACGATGCTTTGTAAAAACAAATATAAATAATTCGCGTAAGGTTGAATTTGCAAAAATATAAGTTTATAACTATAACTACTTAGGTATATCGGTGAACCACCAGATTAGGCCCCCCTCGGCAGCGGCTCAAGCCTAGGTCCGTTCCGTACATTCCGTAGGTTTGCCGTACATCCGTGAGCTAGCTGTCCAATAAAATCGGCTGAGTACCTTAAACGTTCGCCTTACTAGTCCGGTAAAGCTGTTAAGGTAGCTTTCTAAGTAAATAGCGTAGTCAGTTAAAAAAAAAAAAAAAAAAAGTATATCGGCGAGTCTTTGAGGACGGTTTGAGTATTACTTTTATGCGAGACTGAACATCTTGGGTTTATATATATTAATTCCCAATACATATTTAAATTTCATTTATTTTTATGAATTAATAATAGTTAAAATTTTACAGTAATTTCAAAGCCATCTTTTTGATTTTTTACACTTAATATTTTTTTATTCAATAATGGTAGCTCGGTTCATTTATTCGTTCAGTGATAACCGAATTATGACATGGTGTGGTACTTGTGTGCGTAGTTGCGATCTTGTTCTCTTTTTGCGTCTGGCCTATTGCAGAGCTTCGTTAGCGCTTTCCTCGATTTCAGTCTTTATGGTAATATACTTACGGAAACGAAATCTACTTTATCAGGGTTAGAGGGTTTAAACGTCACATCAAGTCTCTTGAATACTAAATTCCTACATCCTCTTAATATTACATTCGAAAATGGTGTTTATATGTACATGTATTCGTAACGAACATCAACTATGGTTAGGTTAATTACGATTCAAATTTTATAAACAGCTGTTTTTTTGGATTTGTCACCAAATACAAATATGTTAAAAAAACGAAATATCTAAAATTACTACACGCTGGTTTGGAAAAAATCGTAGTCATTGAAAAGAACCGACAAGAAAGTCGATGTTTAATGTAAAAAGAAACAAGTGACGTTCACCGTCGTTTATTACAACTTTTAGAGGACTTATAAATAGTAATTTATTTTCAGATATCGCTGTCGTCGATTTAATTATGTAACCTATAATAAATACTAGTATTACAATAGTATTTGAAATTATTGTCTGGCAAATCGGTATGAAGGTTCGTGTAGTCAGAAACTATTGCGACGTAGACGTTGAGGTGTCAGAGGGAATGTATCCGTGCATGCTCGGTATAACAGAGTGTTGGTCACAGGTGAAGGGTCTCCAGTTTCCGGGTTGCCACGATCCGAAATACTGTCGGCTGGTGCTGCACCGTTCGAAGCTTCTCATGAAACCGGTCAGTGATAATACTTGAGATCCGTTCCGACTACTACTTTCAAGTCAAATTCATTAGCTGTTCGCACTTCCCGTTTACAACGGCTCGATGTTCATTATACTTTTTTTTATTTCGATATTCTTGTCGATTTTGTTTTTTATTTTTATTATTCATACACCTGGTAGTTTTTCGTTCAGCGGGCGCTCCATCGTTGTTCGAATTTAGTTTTATATCACTTTTTTTTTAAATTCTTATGTCTGTTAGTTATTTTTTTTATATTTCGTCGTATTGCGTTCTGTTAGTATATTTTGGTAAGTAATTTTCTATAGGCGTTCTTTTTGATATATTTCTTCGCTATTGTTTATTTCGCTATTTTTTGTGCTGTGTTCTGCATGTTTGTTCATAAGGTCAGTTGAAGCATGATCTGTTTAGTGTATTTTTCATGGTTTCTCACAGATAAAGGTCCGAAAATGTTTATGACAATCGAGATCTTTGGACAATTATTAGATAATACTTTTAATTAGGTGTATTCTAATGTTACTTTTTTATTTAGGTGCTGAAACACAAAATCGACAACATTAAACGTATGGCAGCGCACCCATCACAGCCTTTATGTAAGTTTTTATTGTGATTAAATTATATATATGTACTCGTATAGTAGAATCTCGGTCGAATTGAAGTAAAAGTCGATGTTCAAGGGAGACATAAAAAAATCTATGTACAGAGGTAAAATAAAATAATTCGTAACTCCGATTCTTCCATGAATGTCTCTAAAATATCGGGAATATTTTTTGAAGTCGGTTTAAAAATCCTATTTTTTCTTCACATCTTAGAGGTTATTAATTTAAAGTCATTGATTTGTAGATGTATAAGAACTCGTTATATGAACGATTAAAGTTTGATTTAATTCATTTTCAAATGCAACAACATATTAATGCACAGAGGTTAAATATATCTTTCTAGAATAATAGAGGGAAAATATACGGTGTGAAAGTTTAAAATATATCTTTCTAGAATAATAGAGGGAAAATATATGGTGTGAAAGTTTAAAGAGTAGCAATATTCACAAAGGTTACAGTACTAGTTTCTAGTTCTAAATCAATTTAAAAAAAATGGGTGCTTCTAATTATCTCGAGAAAAATAAAACTGATATACACCCCTAACGCTGAGTTTACGTAAAGACGACTGGGTTTAATAAATACCGATGTGGTGAGGTCACGCGCCTGTCATTCATTGTGCGTGCTACCATGCCCCCACCTGCTACCCGCCTCCCGTACCGCGTCGCAGTGCCGCATTCCAACGGTTCGTTCGTTAAAAGAGATAATTTACTTTTTTTTTTCTCGAACTGACTACGCTATTGACCTGGCAGGGTCTTCACAGCTTCACCGGACTACTAAGGTTGGCGCTTAAGGCACTCAACCGATTTGGGTTTTAGGTAACATACACAAGGGTGCACGCACACCTCGGCTTGGGCTGTTACCTGGAAAAAGTCGCGTCTGACCTAGCTAACTATTCTAAGCTATTCATACATATATACATTTGTGAACCATACAATCGAAATTGCATGATTCACAAATGAATACGTGTATATCGGAATGAAACGAACTAAACTATTCGATTCAGTTCGCTGAGGGAAAAAAAACAAAACCCTCCCACCATGTGTATGTATATGCACGTGTGTGAGGGAGATGATCTCATATGTGTGTTCAAGTGATGTAGGTGAGTCACTGTATCGCGATAATAATGTCTCGAGGGCTCCGCGCGGCGGCAACCTAGGCTCGAGATATTACTGAGAACCGTGATGTGTGCGGGAGCTAAAGAGGATCCCTTCCCTCGCGGCGGCGTGAAGGTCGGTTACAAAAAGCGTGGGCGCAACACGCATTTAATAAGATAGAATTTCAATTTATTTAGCGGCGACTGCGCCGAAATCTAAAAATAGACATAACAAAAATTATTATTATTGAACGGTCATTTTTAGGGGAAGATAGACGTAAATACGCGATTTACGAGCGCGCGAGCGCGTCAACACGACCGTCCCCGGCCGTGTCTGGATCGGAACTCCAAAGTTTCATGATGATTGGTTAAGTATTATAGTTTAGGTATTAAAATTTAAAACGATATTTAATTTAATAAAGTATCCAGTAAGATTATTTACTACCTACAATTGTTTGACATTATAGCATATATGAAATATAAGGCATTATAATTAATTGCCCTTATAATCTTCGCCTATAGCATCACTAGTAATTTATAGTTGGTACTAATATATAGGCCAACAATATAGGTTTTTAACAATAAGTAATACAAAGTAAAATTAATGAAAACATTTTTAATTACAAGTAATTTATAATTAAACAACAATAGCTATAAAATTATCTTTGTATCACGATTAAAATGATGTTTTATTGAAATACCAAATAAGTACGTATTAAAAAACAACAGACAAGCATAGTTTTACGTTGGATATAATTTTTCAAAAGACCCTATTTATACAATAAAGGCACTACTTCAAAAAAACTTCGGAACACGAATCCACTTAACGCACCTGGACTTCAGGAGACAGTTTCGTGCGGTGTGTCCGTACACCTGGCAGTTGTGACACTGCGAGGGCACAGACGTTTTGCGCGGCGGCTCGACGATAACGCCGGAGAGACCGCAGAGGGTCGTGAGATTGAATATCGCTTTCCCTTGGTGGGTGCGGTCTAGAATGACGAGAACCATGTCGTAAGGGGCCCAGGTGCGCGGAGAGCGCATGCAACAGGAATCTTCTGTTCTTTGAGATCGTCGGAAATGTCGCAAGTCGGAAGTTCTGAAGGAACCCTACGGATAACTACCCGTAGTTTACGCTCCTCTTCGAGAAAGTGCGTGAAATAACCCCACTGGTTGACCCGAAGGAAACGAGTGAGGTTACGATGGGCGGTGGAAGTAGCTACCTTCACCTGAATACCTAAAGCGGTATTCACAGCGAAGGTGTAAGGGATGCTTGCCGTTTCCAGCAAGCTAGAGATCTCGACCAAAGACGCTTTGTCTTGGATCGTAACGGGGGGCGGTGGGCGGGGCTTTTTGCCCGAAACTGCGGAACCCGCAGACGTTTGCGATCTTTTTAGAGGGCAATTTGTCCTCCGGATCGGAAGGTGAGTTCGGGCGCTTCTTGTTCTTGCGCGGTTTGCGGTGCGTGACGGTGGTGAAGCCATCGTCCGCAGCAGGGGCTTGCTCAGCCTGAGGGGCTTGCTCGGCAGGGGGATCCTGCTGAGCAGGAGGGTCTTGCTCCATGTCGGAGCCGGAGTCGGAGTCGGAGTCATCGCTATCGCGATCGGCTGGGATTGGGAAGTTGTTGGAAGCCTCGATCTTGGCATAGATCGAGGGAGCGGGCTTCGAGGAATGAGGGAGCTCGGTGCGACGCTTTTCAGCGTACGCATCGTAATCGTCTACGAGACGAGGACAGATAGCGGCTATGAAGCCGCGGATGCTAATGAGCTCAGTCTCTAAGAGACTGATCTCTTGTTCAGCGGCCATACCGGGGCCTGAGGAGGGGAGTGGGGCGGGGGAAGACATGTGAAACCTCCCTGCCAGAGAGGCAGGGGGGCGCTCCTTAATGAATTTAACGGACTATCCCGAGTCCGGATCAAAGGGAGCTGTTTAAAACTAAACAAAATAGGAAAACAACGCAAATAAGTACCTGAGCGAGACAGGGGAAAAATAACATAAGACTACTTAAATAAACAAACAATAAAAAGTAAATAAATTTATAAATAAATCACTGAAGAATGAAAGAAATACGTAAATAAATGAGTAAATAAATAAATATACCAAGAAATAGATAAAGCAATAAATAAATACAAAAGGAATGGTCTCACTCAGTTCCAGGAAAAAGAACGCAGGTGTGTAGCGCACCTGTGCAACGCAAGTGTGCTGGATCGGAACAACACAATAACTGACGTCACTAAATCACGAGTATTAAAATCGTACTTAGCGCGCAGCAAAACGGACAACCGTTCGAGTCGACGGTCCGATCGGAACTCCGAGATAATTTACGCGTTACGTAATGTTAAGGTTATTAGGCCCCGGATACGCCCTCCCGATTCACGTTCACTTTCGTACATTAAGCGTTCCACTTAAGTATCGATACTTTTAAAAGTCTTAGAACAAACTTTAACTAAGGTTCTCTTTGTTGTTTATTAGTATTTTTTTTTGAAGTTATTATTTTATATGTTAAATGTGACCGTAAACTATCATTTTCTTGAATATTGCTACTCTTTAAACATTCACCCAGTATACTGTAATAATATGTAGGTGAATGCTTCTTATTTTGATTCATTGATGGTACTTTTGTAGGGCTTGTGTAGAAAGTTTATCGATTGATGGATTTTGCGTGTGTAAACGTTCAGACTTGACTGGCGGCGCGGACGGGTCCGTGCAGCTGTGGGAGTGGGGCCACCCGTCGTGCGTGTGGTCGCCGCGGGCGCCGGGCGCGTTCGCGAAGGTGACGCGCGTGCGGTTCTCGGACTACGGGAACAAGTTCGCTGCGTCGGACGCGGACGGGAACCTCGCCATGTGGCAGCTGCACCCGGCACCACAACAGAACGTCGGACAGGCGCAGGCCTCGCCTCGACCCTTTTTCGTAATGTCTTTTTACCTTTTCCTAGCTGACCCGTGCCCACTTCAATCATATATCTCTCATCGTTAATCGTTCGTAAGAAACGTTTTTGTTCGACCATTTTTTCTCCGACTCCCCAGATATTAACCCCAACAACCTCACAAACTTTACTTCTTTATGATAATAGTATAGATAATATAATTAGTTAATAGCTTCTGCCAGCGACTTCGTACGCATGGAATTTTGCGCTAAGACGCAGCGGAAGCTCTGAAAAGGAAAATATACCCCGATTTTGCAACATTCTTCATTGCTGCTCCGCTCCTATGGTTCTTAACTTTAACTTAACTTTAACTTTAACCTTCCCTAATAAATGAGCTATATAACACTGAAATAATTTTCCAAATCGGACCAGTAGTTCATGAGATTACCCCTTACAACGTCCCAAACTCACAAACTTTACCTCTTTATAATATTAGTGTAGATTGTATCACGTCAAAGTGACTGCACTGTGCCTGATGGCAAGCACAGTACAATCCAAAAACAACGGCGACCACCGAGAGATACGCCCTCCTCCGGCGGTCGTCGTTGTCATGCCGGCCTGCGTAACTGCGTCTTCGCGTAACGCTTGAAGGACCTCATGTTATAAGAAGGAGGGAGCACACTGGCCGGGAGATTGTTCCACAGCTTCGCGGTACGGCAAAGATAAGACGTTGCGAACTTTTTAATTCGTGACCAGTTAGAAGTTACCGTAAAACTGTGGCTCGAAGACCAGCGCGCGTGGGTCTATTATTATTTATAGATGTATTAACGAACAAAATAAGACCGAATCTTACATTTACAGCATGACCGTTTTATGAAATACTATGGCAAGTCAACGTCAGTTCTGTCAATATTTTTGAAAATCTTACAGTCTTCTATCTCCCTTATATTTATTTTTTATTTTCCGCATGATTTTTTTAACATTTTAATACACTATACTGTTGGTTTTATATTAAATTCCCAGAGAAAGTAAAATATGAGTAAGATATGTATAAAACGGTACAGACATCACATAAATATTAAATATTCAAAGGCGGTTCAATGATTCCGGAGAATAAAGTAGCATTACGCGAACTTTTCAATTTGTTGAACAATAGTCTCTTAATGTAATAATTAATTAAGTCCTTATTTATTAATATTTATTATACCAATAAGGTGTTTTTCTTACATTGTTAGTATTTTTTTATGAATGACTTTTATGAAAAATATAAATAAAACATTTGCGGGTAACTGGCGATTACTCCTTGTCATTGGTCCGGGGTAGTGATAACACGAGTTATCTAATACTTTCACTCATAATGTTACATATAATAGGACTTGTATTTGTATTGAAGTAGTATTTGATTAATAATCTATTTAATTACATATTTTATTTTCATAAAATAAATACACAAATTAGATTTCATCGACAATGTATTTCTTATATAATTTCACAGACTCATCAGTGTCACAGTAAAGGCATTAGTGACTTTGTTTTCCTCGGATCCTGCAGTTTGGTTGCAACTGGTTAGTGTCTCAATTTATTGTACTTCTTCATTTAAATTATGATTATATCAACCAATCATTTTATGATTTTAGCTGGACACAGTTCAGAGAGTAAAAACGTTGCAATATGGGATACGTTAATGCCAATCAAGAAAGCATTAGTGGTTTGTGAGTATATGCTATATTATTTTAAATGCATATGATTAAGTTCGTAAAATTTTCACATGATTCTTTACTGGCTTTTCTGAATATTAATCTTCAATATTTGTTAAATGGTGACATTTACGATAATAATGTAAGATACCTTTTTTGTAGAGCGTCTGATTTTCTACAATAAAGTACATTTAATTTTGCTGCTAAATCAATTACTAACGGAGATATATGTTTTTTTTTCTATTGGACTAAGGAAAATGTTAAAAATTGTAACAAACCTTCCTATTGAAATTCGGTGCTCATTTTTGGTGAGAATTATCTAAAGGTGTCAAGCAGCAACCCATTTTCAGTATGACTATGAAAAAAATAATATTAATTTTTTTTTGGTCCACTCTAATGTTTCTATTTACAACACTGGATTCATGAACTCATTCCTCGTGATCGACAAATCGAACTCGAAGTGTAAAATTTAATTTATATCATTGCGTTACAGATCCTATATAGAGAGATCCCAGATAGAGAGTTTTTGGCGGGAGTTTTTGGTCTGTCATGTAGTAGATTTTATATTTTATTCATAATCATGTGTTGATTATATGACTATATTGTGTAAAATTGGGTGTTTTATGTAATATAGTTTGTTTATTGTGCATAAGTGAAGTGAATGTAAAATAATACCACGGACCATGAATTCTGAGATGCCACAAAAGTCCATGGAAAGTTCTAACAAGATGGCCATCATCTTGTTAGTTCATTGAAATTATATCAATAAACTTGTAATATCGATACTCACTTGACAATGGCAGTAATAGTCTACTAGAGGACTCGTTTCCAAAAATGGAATGGAAGAAGAACTTGTTATACTCGAATATGGCAGTAATAATCTAAAAGATTGTTGCCAAAAAAAAAGTAAAAAAAAAGAAAGTATTTGATGATGGGTTTCCGTGAAGTGATGCCTTCAGCAATCAAATTAATCTATGGTGTTTTTTCGATGGAGATGAATGGTGTATATGAAAGTGAAGTTAGGTTGCGTATGTATGTGCATGAAGGTATAGTGTAAAGCAAGTCGTGTGTGTGTGTAGCGTGGACGTGCCACGAGGGTGGTGCGGCGTGTGTGGCGTGGGCCGGCAGTAGCGGCGCGCTGGTGTCGTGCGGACGCCGCGGCGACGTGCTCGTGTGGGACGTGCGTGCGCGCGCCGTGCGGCACAAGCTGCACGCGCACCACGCGCCCATCAAGTGCATCGCGCTCTCGCCCCGCGAGGACTACTACGCGCTCGGCGCCGCCGACGGAGACATCAAGGTACCCGCTGCACACCGCCACCACACCACTACACTACACTACACTACACTAGCGCCGTGCGGCACAAGCTGCACGCGCACCACGCGCCCATCAAGTGCATCGCGCTCTCGCCCCGCGAGGACTACTACGCGCTCGGCGCCGCCGACGGAGACATCAAGGTACCCGCTGCACACCGCCACCACACCACTACACTACACTACACTACACTAGCGCCGTGCGGCACAAGCTGCACGCGCACCACGCGCCCATCAAGTGCATCGCGCTCTCGCCCCGCGAGGACTACTACGCGCTCGGCGCCGCCGACGGAGACATCAAGGTACCCGCTGCACACCGCCACCACACCACTACACTACACTACACTACACTAGCGCCGTGCGGCACAAGCTGCACGCGCACCACGCGCCCATCAAGTGCATCGCGCTCTCGCCCCGCGAGGACTACTACGCGCTCGGCGCCGCCGACGGAGACATCAAGGTACCCGCTGCACACCGCCACCACACCACTACACTACACTACACTACACTAGCGCCGTGCGGCACAAGCTGCACGCGCACCACGCGCCCATCAAGTGCATCGCGCTCTCGCCCCGCGAGGACTACTACGCGCTCGGCGCCGCCGACGGAGACATCAAGGTACCCGCTGCACACCGCCACCACACCACTACACTACACTACACTACACTAGCGCCGTGCGGCACAAGCTGCACGCGCACCACGCGCCCATCAAGTGCATCGCGCTCTCGCCCCGCGAGGACTACTACGCGCTCGGCGCCGCCGACGGAGACATCAAGGTACCCGCTGCACACCGCCACCACACCACTACACTACACTACACTACACTAGCGCCGTGCGGCACAAGCTGCACGCGCACCACGCGCCCATCAAGTGCATCGCGCTCTCGCCCCGCGAGGACTACTACGCGCTCGGCGCCGCCGACGGAGACATCAAGGTACCCGCTGCACACCGCCACCACACCACTACACTACACTACACTACACTAGCGCCGTGCGGCACAAGCTGCACGCGCACCACGCGCCCATCAAGTGCATCGCGCTCTCGCCCCGCGAGGACTACTACGCGCTCGGCGCCGCCGACGGAGACATCAAGGTACCCGCTGCACACCGCCACCACACCACTACACTACACTACACTACACTAGCGCCGTGCGGCACAAGCTGCACGCGCACCACGCGCCCATCAAGTGCATCGCGCTCTCGCCCCGCGAGGACTACTACGCGCTCGGCGCCGCCGACGGAGACATCAAGGTACCCGCTGCACACCGCCACCACACCACTACACTACACTACACTACACTAGCGCCGTGCGGCACAAGCTGCACGCGCACCACGCGCCCATCAAGTGCATCGCGCTCTCGCCCCGCGAGGACTACTACGCGCTCGGCGCCGCCGACGGAGCCTGTTGTTGCCCGTTCACTAAAACTATTTTTTTCCTTTATATTAATAGCCTTTCTTGGGCAATTTTTTTTTTTTTTTTCGAACTGACTATGCTATTGACCCGGCAAGGTCTTTACACCGGACTACTCACCAATTTTTGTGACCGCTCTAAATATATATACGCAGAACACTAATTTACTTCACTACATAGTATAAATCAAAGTCGCTTTCTCTGTCCCTATATCTCTATGTATGCTTAAATCTTTAAAACTACGCAACGGATTTTGATGCGGTTTTTTTAAATAGATAGAGTGATTAGAGAAGTAGGTTTATATGTATAATAACATCTATTAAATAATGGAGAAATACTGTTATTTTTGAGGTTTCTAATGTGATGTCGTAAATAATTACATAGCCGATTCGATGCAGACGAAGTTGCGCGGGTCAGCTAGTTTATATATAAATTTCTTCTTACGTCTTCGTACGTGTGTATGTCACTGAACTCGTCCTAAACGGCTGGACCGATTTTGATGAAATTTTGTGTGCTTGTTCCAATGGATTCGAGAATGGTTTAGATTATAGAATTGGAAACGGTAGGTGGCGCTGCGGTTGAATTTTAGATTTTTTTTTTCAATTATCAAGACAGGTCAACGTCTGCCCGGCCCGCTAGTTGACTTATAAACACGTCTAATTTTATAGATATTAATGGTCCTCTAGTGATTAAAATTTGAACATAATTAAGTAATTATTTTTTTAAGATGCATCATACACAAAAGGTATATTATAAATGTTTGATACACTATTTTAACGATAGTTCCTAAAAATATTTCAACTGTTGTTTTCCTTAGGTGTTCTCGTTGACGACACACCAATTGTTGTACACTTTCGCTGGAGAACACGCCAGGAGTTCGTTCTTTAAGCACATCGGGCAAGGCGTTACGCAAATACATATTGGTAAGTGATAAACAAGAATTATAATTTAATTAGATGTTCTCTTTAGGAAGTTCTCAAAGAGTAAAGAAGAGGGATAAAGAAGACTGATGGCGACACAACAATTTGAAAAAACTCATGGGTTTCAATGAAAGAGGGTGGATATTAGAGGATATGAGTACAACGTTTGAAAATCTTGAAAAATAACGTTAAAATATTAATTTCAATTAATTAATTTTAATGGTGGTAGAGCCACACTGAAACTATTACTGGTTTCAGCATGAATGGGTCGGCTCGCCCGGGGTAGTACCACCCTCTCATAGAAAACCGACGTGAAGTAACAGTGCTTGCATTGTTGCGTTTCGTTCGGTCAGTGAGAGCGCCGGAGGCCCCCCCCTCCCCTCTCCTCTCCACCTCTCCCTCTCCCTCCCCTAATCCCTTCCCCCCAAAGGGTGGCAACACACTTGCGATTCCTCTAGTGTTGTTAGTGTCCATGGACAATGGTGATCATTTAACAGCAGGTGGCCCACCTGTACGTATGCCACTTATGACATTTAAAAAAAACATTAGGAACGGCTAAAATTGGATTTAGCTTATTTTTAAATGTCACTACACATATTGCCACTATAGATACATAATCATTTTGTATCAGATAACGCGGGTCGTCTGTTCTCGTGCGGTGCGGACGGCACTATGAAAGTACGCAAGTTGCCGGAACGCGACTCGACGCCTTCGCATCAGCCGCAGTATTAAAACAAATACGTTCGCTTAGGTTAAATTACGGTGAGTAATTATTATTAACTGTCGTTTTGATGTGAAACATCTATAGGCGAGGGTAAACCTGATTGTTGGCGTGGCGAGACGTGTCGACGCGATGCCATGCGCAAGCGGCTGTGCGCAATCTCTCTTGCCGCACTGAGCTCGCATACTTATAGTGTATACAGTGTTGTTTATATGTGTTTCACACCTGTCAGGCCTCCCGTGACGGTTTCTTTTTTTTTTAGTTACCACCTTATATAGGTAAATAATCTACCTACAGTAACTCATCATATTAGTAAACTACAAGGATATATTTTCTACATAAATGGTAATTTTGTTTTATATCTTTTTTAAGTTAAAAATTTGGACCCCTGGACTGTTGAAAACCATAACAGTTTAAGCTCCATACAAACAAATGTAGACTCTATGGTTCGCTAGTTAACAGATAAATTGGCTCGAAATTTAAAAGCATCATCCGCCATGTTAAGCCGTGGGTCTTAAAAAAACAGCCGATAGTGGTAATTCACATTTGGATATTACACACGTTAGTTTTAAAAACGGGATCTTAATATGTCCTGTGACATTTTTATTTGTTAACTTTAATGCAGTCTCCATATTATGTAATATTTGTAACCTTTTTTATATTACAAGTTTGTATATAATGCACACATGTAGTGGATTATTAACGATAATTACAATCTTGCGTTATGAATTGTTACAAAAATTGCATAGACTGTTATAACAAAAGAGCCACCATCTTATTATATAGCTGTTTGGAAGAGCAATTATACTAGATTGGTATTAAAGGGTATAGATCCAGTGACCTAAAATTAAAAAAAAATTAAAAATTAAATTAAAAAGAAAACCCGTCATATCAATTCATTGGAACAGTTTTTGGCGGGATCTTAGTGCATCAGTCTGCATGTAGTTAGTGGCTTTTATATTTTATTCATAATGTTCTGTTATTTGACTCTATATTTTGTAATAGATGGTATTTTACGTAGTATAGTTTGTTTGTTGTGCACAAGTCAAGTGGATGGGAAATAATACCACGGGACATGAATTCTGACTCATGACAGACTGACAGAATTTCTGAGTTGCCACAAAAACTCCCTGGAAACTTCTAAAGGGGACCCACCATCTTCTTAGAACATTGAAATGATCACAAGACATTTGTAATATTTTTAAGTACATACTCGACAATGGCATAATACTAAAAAAAAGCTTATTCTTGTTCCTTACTGAAATATTCTTCTTATGTTTTATAATCTAGAAAGTTGATTGAAAAAAACAAAACAATTTACTTAAAAAATAATTATGTTCCACAGGTTTCGCAGTCCGCAGTCCGCACACGTTGTAAAGTTGTTAGTTGCGTCTTTACGGTCCCTTGTGATGTTATTTATCGTTGTTGCTATTCGTTCGTTACGAGTATGATGATTATTATACGCCGTTAGACTAGTCAATGAGTAGGCGATGTTGTATCTTATATAAACTGTATTTAAAATGTTAATGAATCTTTAGTTATTTCTAGTGTGAAATATTTGCTATTATTATCATATAACATAGGATGAATATATTATTTATTTATTTGCGTTCGCTGTTGATATAGTGAGGTGACGCGGCGCCGGCCGACCCAGGCCTAAGCTTCACTCCGTATGTGTAAACATGCGATAGTAGATGATTATTAGTTTAATGTTGTGCGATGTGTTTGTTATATTCTTAATATTATTTATGATGTGCAATAACTCGTATGAATATGAAGTCGACTACGTCGCAGCCTTTCCTTAAGTAACAAATTAGCCATCTCATCTTATGATACGAGTGCATATAACTAAACTTGTTGACGCATAATAAATAATTATTTATTTAATATATAATTATATAACGATTTACCGCGTGTAAATCATTACTAGCTTAATCTGTATTAACTATATGGGAGTCGTGATTCGTGCGTTATTGATCGGGAATGTATTTTCTTATTCTTATTCACTTCTAATATATTAATATCTGTATGAAGCACCTCATTGTAATTAGGTGTAAGTATTATATTCTCTACACATATTGTAATGTATAACAACATATTAAAAGCAATACATCTATATAGAAGCAATAAAAAGTAGAAATATTTACATGTATTGTGCTGTCATATGCTTCGCTGAACGGTATTCGAGATTGAACAACGCTAATAACGGTGACACTCCGTTTGAATTGTTGTAACCACGTTTTGCTTGAATAAAAGATAAAATGCCCATTGTAACTTCAAGTCGTTTTTTATTTTTAAATCTTCATGCTTTATTCCATATATAAAATTCTAAATGACAGCCAACTACATCGTTATATTTATCTTAAATGCATAATATAACTAATAATAATTCCATTTTAACTTAAACAATAATATTTAATATTGATGGGAGACTGTTACACCATCTGTTATTAAAAGGCATTCATTAATTATTTAAAGTGTTTATTTCATATGAGAATCCTTCCCGTTAGATGCCATGGATATCTAGCTTTCTTTCCTTCACATGAAATTAACCTTTTATTTTTTCAATAATTAAATATATTTGTTATTTTTATATATTATGTTACATGCTGTTACATGTGTAAGTGTTAATACTTATTTCTTCTACGTGAAGCCAGTCTCCAAATTACGTAATATGGCTTAAAAATTGCGATGTCACATTATATACGAGTCCAAATGTAATCTGAGATTTTATAGCAGGATCTGAATTTGTCATGAAATGGATTTATTTTTTATTCATAATCTTGGGTTCGTTCACCCTGAAATAATAACAGGGACAAATAATTCGGAGCTTTCAAAAACTCTCTACACAGTTCGAAAAGGGGGCCACTATCTTGTTGGAACATTAGTCATCACAAGACATGTTATTACCCCCTTCACATTGGTAGTAAATTCACAGAACATTCACTTTACCAAAGAGTTTTGCTTGCCAATGTAGGAAAAATGTAACCTCTTCTCTGTAGACTTAGTTATAGGAAGATTTTGGTATTACGTGTACCTAACAAGCAGCATTTTCATTACCTTACTAAGTGTTGAAGAGCTCCTTCAAATACTATTTTTCAGGATTTCTACTGACAGTAACTTTATAGTACAGTAAACTACAAATAAAGAGTTTTGACTGTCAAAGTAGGAAAAAATGTAACCTCTTCTCAGACTTAGTTGTATGAAGATTTTGGTATTACGTGTACCTATCAAGTAACACTGTCATTACCTTGCTTTAAGTATTTCCTCCTTCAAATAGGATTTTGCAGATCCTTTTCATAATTTGAACTTTTGTAATTAATGGATGCCTCTAATCCACAATCACTTTTTAATTTTAAAATTATAATTACGTTCTAAACTGTACAACTCGAAAGTAGAGTTCAGGATATGTTAAAAGACATTGGTTTCGTATTTTATCGGTTAATTACTAATTAATTTAAGTTAATATGATATAATCACCAAAGTTTATATCGTGTCAAAATATTTCATGTATGTGTAGCTGATTGCATGAAACAAAAATTAATAGTTACCAAGTTTAGGCTTTACGAATCAAATTCGCACTTAAAAATACAATCTGGCATATTGTTGTAATGAAATAAGTTATACACGTACTACTGTGTTTTAGATAAATTGAAATGATTCTAATTATGCACATTTGTTTTTTGACTTACAATTTATTATAGTTTTTAGTTAATTTTCTTGCACTGTGATTTATACTACACTTATTTCAATATTGCTGTTTTTGAAACTTCCGTAATATTGAATTTGTTTTACAACTGTAATTATTTCTATTAGTTTATCCACTGTTATAAATTAATATTTCTCGTTAAGTGCTTTTTCTCTGTATACATGTTAATTTAGAATCCTATATATTAATAAATCTATTTAAATCAAAAGTTTTTTATTAATGAACACGAAACGTAAACGGTCTTAGAAAATTATTTTAAGTTTATAAACTCTTCTAATGAGAGAAGACATTTCTCGGCATAAAAATGTTTATGAAAATTTAATAGCAATAAATCAATCACATTTCATTGTACAATTAACCATCGTAGTATTCAGAATTGAAATCTTTTTGATTGATTTTTTTTTATAAATCCTCGTTCAAATGAAAACTAATAAAATTATATTAAATAAGTTTTACAAATATATTCTCCAGTTAATTAAATTATCCATATTTTTAACAAATTGATGAAATCAAAATGCACATCAATTTAAAAATGTATTCTATGCACCTTATTACTTTTAATGGTTAAATGTAACCATGTATTTTGTTCAATTTATGAGTAAAACATTAAATAAAGTTTAAATAATAGATACTCTTTCCTCGTCGCCTAATTTTCTTTTCATAGAGAATAACGAAAACTGCAAAACTCCTTCTTTTTCTCCGTGGGGAAATTAACCCCCTGGTACCTTCTTACACCTATAACCCTGATACCCTGCAGCTTTTTTTTATTGGACAGTCTATAGTTATTCTTTTGTCTTGAGAAGCAAAAAGGTTATGTGTCGCTTTTCCCAGTAAAACCAAAGCTGTATCGTACATCGACAGTGGGAAGAAACGGTATCACGTAAACATAAACACGCCAAGGCGTGACGCTATCGAGTATAGTCCGGTGAAACTGTAAAAGCCTATCCAGGATAACAGTGTAGTTAGTTCGAAAAAAAAAGATGCTGTCGACTACAGCTGATGGAACCCATATTATATATTTGTCTTGCCGATGAAACAATCCAATGGAGTACAGACCTTCTTCGACACGTCTCCCTGGTACAGGCTAACGAATGAAGCAAAATGTAAAATTAAATACGGAAGAATTTAAATAAAATAATAAATTCAAGTTTATGGTTAACTGAAGATAACGTTCAAAAACGTTACTGTTTTTTCAATATTTTTTCTTTTAGTAATAGAAAAATCAAGACACTGATTTTTATTTAGGAACTTTGATTTTGGATTACATTTTCTGATTTAGGAATAAGGGTTTTTCGATGCCACGGCATGTGGTATTATTATTTTGTACATATTACAAATAGAAATGATCCAGTGTAGTGATTTGCAGGTACCATATTTTTTTCATTATTTGATCGATTCGCTACCGACTTAAGTTTTGTAGTTAAATAATTTAATCACTTAGTTTATTCAATTTGCTGTGCGCTACACACAATTTATAAAATCTTATGCTACTATCAGTGTGTTGTAGTAACTGCATTCGAAATTCAGTCCCTCTCCAGGATTAGTATATTACTTGTTTGTTATTGTCATTTTTAACAGCTACAATTATGCGTTAGCCCAATTTTAAGTATAAAATGAAGTCTTATAAATATGATGGATGATTTAAAAAGAAAAGACGAACATTTTATTCATCATATAGTCTTTAATTCGAAAATGGAAACATTTTTGTACCTTTGGTATACATCCCAAAGTATGCTAAAGTAGAAAGCAAGAGTTACATTTTACAATTTTTAGATAATCCATACTCATCCTGTGATTCGTCCGAGGTTTTGTGAGTCAATGACACAACCATATGCCTAACTCACCAACGGTATGATGAATACATGTAACAATCTTTTTAATACATGATCATTTGGTTTCTGAAGTCATGCCATCCGTGTGAAAATCCGTTATTTAACCTAAGAAAAAAGTTGAGTATGGATTTTTATATACATTACACTTAATGTACGTTAACCCTTCGACCTCTGCAATTTGAATTATATTCTGTAAAAATGTTACTAGGAAACGAAATTTTACTATAGTATTTCTTTATGAAGAAATCGACTATGATAGTAGTTCCGTAATATTATGTATGTATAACTATGCATTAAATAACATGGACATATTTGCTTCATGAAAAAATTAACCATACTAAGTAATTACGTACTTATTAAAAATTTGTACTCGGTGCTATTTTAGATATATTTTAATATATTATTTTAATTACAAACATTTTTTACTAAGAAATTCACATGGCTTTAAGTATGCGAGTTATCGAGGTGATTATTTCGGACTCTAGCCGATTCCATAAAAACTAGAACCAGTGGCAGCAGCAGTAGTTTCCACATCATGAATAATAAAACCAATGAAAACAGTGCTTTCTTTTATTATTATACACTTTATTATGAAAGTAAAGGTTACGTTGATTACGATTTCAACATTAGAACAGTTATTTGACCATTACGCAGTCCGCCTAACGCGTAAACCTACGAAGAATTAATAGAGGCTACACTACAATAACCCAGCCGCAGTATCCATTAGCCAAGGAGTCAGCTGCACTGCGCTCAAGTAATTAAACTTAAGTTATTTAAGTGTTCTAGCTAACACACCCGCATTTTTAACTACATATAATATATATATATATATATACATTCTATATAATTGAAACATTTCTATTTTCTTATTCCTCAATTTGGATGAAAAACTATTTATTAACAGAACCATCTTAGTTGTAAATCCGTTTAAAAATAAATGAGCGAGATAAAATTAATTATATAATATTGTTAGTATTTCCTGGTGTGGCAGTTGGTACCTTTTATGCGCCAAAATTGAATATAGTCTATTTAATCTGTTTTTATCTAAGAAACGGAGCTTAGTTTTGCTATATCGGTTTTATTGTTCAAAACTTCTAAATCTGCAAATATGAACTGTTTTTATGTTATAAAGATTACCTAGTCATAATATATCCTATATCGATGGGAATAGTTTACTTACGTCGTACCTGATTTTTGTCTCAACACTAATACGAGGCTAAAGGTTTATAAGTGGCGACGGTCACCGATTCCAACAGATATAAAACCTTGGAAGTCAGTGTAACCGTTGTTTGGGTACTATACCACAATTTTAAATACTCCGCCTTACAAACCATTCGTGACGTTGACGAAAGGCGAGAAGCCGGTTTCTACAGCAACTTTTAATTCATCGAAACTGTTTTTCTATGACTAAATTTTTTTTTTCGTCAATTGAAATCTGATTATTTTCCTCTACATTAGGTAAGCCTATGCTTAATAGTAGGGCAATTCATTCGGTAATCTCTGAATGAATATAATATTTTCAATGCTCAAAATGGTTTTTTCTTTTGTTGATTTCAATGGAGTTATGCATCTCTTATAGGAGTTAGTTAATATATTTAATTAATATTGGTATTGCATACATTACATTCACTGATATATTATCTATATACATATTATATTAATGAATATCGGTCAGAACTAATACGCTGTTAGGTATGAGCAAATTTTCTACTTAATAGTTAGTGTACGGCCTGTGTGGGGACGCTTACATCGAGCGTGGCGGGGCGTGCAGCGTTCGTTTCAAACAAATGCAATTAACACGTAAGTGTTCAGAGTGGCGGGCGAGCGGATCTCTTGGACGCTGCACGCCCCGCCGAACGCATATTCACATAGGCCGTACACTTAGCAGCATCTGTTTGAAACGAACGCCGCACGCACCGCCACGCTCGACACTCGATTTTAGCGTCCACTCTGGCCGTACACTTGACAATTGAAGCGGGTTGGCAGGTTTATATTGCCATACGAAATCATAATAGCATTTTAACAGCTCTATGGTTCTATGTTCTATGGCAACACATGGTTCTATGTTGCCCTTGGCCAGAAAAGTATGACGACCATTGATATAGATAATAATGGGTTGTACATGATAATAATTATTGCAATAATTATTTCTTTACAAAGGAGGAACCCTTAAGAAATTATTAGAATGATGTTAAAGAAATTTACATGTTCATCAAATTGCACCGAGAAGGCCAAAGGGTTCATTTTAAAACTACGTCCTTTCAGAAGATTGAGAAATATAGTTATATGTATGATGAACAACTTTTATTATCTAGACGAACACTATACATATTTCGTAAGCGTTTTTTATTATTACGAGAAACTAAGTTTTTGAAAAAAAAATCAAATAAATAACATATTCGTTATGTATATTACGGTGACTTATTCAACATCAGCCAGCCTCATTTCCTAAATATGTCGACTTTAATGAATTCTCTGGGATAAATAGGTTATTTAATATTTATTTACTACTTCCGCATTACAAATTACTAATTGCCACGCTATGACGTCATTGTGTAACAACCAACGCTTTTTACTATTTGTTCGATGTTTACCTGAAAAACTTAATTCTGAAACTAATACCAGAAAAGGAAAAATGAAATGTTAATGACTGAAACGATATGCGATATACGAATGAAATGCGATTGGAACTGTAGGCCCAATCGTTAAGAACTTGTAAGAAATAAATGATAAATATAACTACGATGGGCTTCCGCATACTTATTTATATCGTCAATCAAACATTTCTTTGCTAAAAGTTATCTTCCCAAGCGGATTTTCTAAAAATAAAGTTATTTTTCGAGTACCATTATTTACATCGACAAAGGGACAGAAAGGACTATTTTTCGTGTCAAAATCCTTCGGCATTGACGGAGATGCAACAATGGTTTTGCTATTTAAATCCGTAGTGTCTGTTACTTCGGATCCGTTAAGCCATAACTTGTATTTCATTCCATAAAGACCAAACAGAACGTTTATTTCGTCATAAAGTTTTCTTACGGTAATAAATTGATTATTTTTGCCTTTCAAAATGATGGAAGCTTGATTACTAGTGACTCCGAAACGGGGAGTGAGGCCTTGTAACAGAACATTTGTCCACTGATTAACGGGTAATTGCATTTCTTTTCTCCAGGTGATAACTAATTTTAAAGATGAACCTTTTAGTTCTTGAGTTTCTTCTATTATAATTTCTTTTGATGGTGTAAGTTCATCAAAGGATATTAACGGCGCCCTCACTGTACTTTCTATAAATTCGCGATGTAAATTTATTATACGGCCAATATCACTTGCTTTGGGTACATAATAGTAAACATCGACATTATCGGTGGGAACTAAATGAGCTTTTTTCCTTAACTTCTGTACTCTATTTATTATTTCTCTTGCGAAACCTTCATCAAGCATGTCTTGATCAGGCGTTACGTTGAGTAGAATAAGAACATCATTGTCACTATGCGCTTCATATTGGTCATCGCCTGTAGCTTGGAAAATGAGTCTTACTTCTGAAACATCTACGCGTTGACCGACCAGTTCAACAAATCCACTAGAAATTAGTCTCTCACACATTTCATTATTTAATTCCTTCAGGGCTTGTGTCACTGCTTTGAAATCGCCTTTTAAACGAACTCCGAGGATTTTATGATCTGGTTCAGCTCTTAATTTAATACCGTACTTTTCTTTATCGCTTGTAAGCAGCAATTTCTTGATATTCATTTCTTCCAAAACATATTTTTCTAAGGATTTGACATCATTCAAATATTCTGGATCACGATGAATAACAACCATCTCTGGCAATGGATATTTAATAGGAATCGTTTTCCTATCTCTTAAAACTCTCCCAAGTTCAATAACAGACTGCATTCTTTGAACAGCTCTCTCAATATCATTATCGACAAATGCTACCTTAGGATCTGGTATCATGTTAAAGTGAACACTGACCAGAGAATCTCCAGGTAAAAGACGGCGTAATGTTTTATACATTAACTCTGTGAGAAACGGTGTGAATGGTGCCATAACTCTTACCATATCGAATAATACGCCAAACAAAGTATCTAAAGCTACTTGGCAATCTTCTACACCATTTTCTCCCTTTAGTCTCTTTCTGTTCATTCTGACATACCAGTTAGTTAGATGATCAATAAACTTTGTTAGTCTTGGTACAACAGTGTACAATCTATACGCCGCCATTTCTTTTTTGACAAACTGAATCAAGGATTGTGTAAAAGAAGTGATCCATTTATCCATAACATTTTCTCTTAAGGCCTTTTCATTGAATCTGTAATTAATTTGATCCTCTTGCACTAATCTCTCCACATTTTGCATCAAAAACCGAAAAGCATTGTACCATGGTAAGAAAACGTCCTTAATAACGTCCCTAACGCCTTCTTCCTTAAATCGAAGATTCTCAGCCTTAACAACTGGAGAATTTATAAGATAAAGTCTTAGAGCGTCTGCACCATATTTTTTTACTACTTCAAGTGGATCGGGATAGTTTTTCTTTCTCTTCGACATTTTTTGACCATCTGACGCCAGAATTAGTCCATTGGCAATTAAATTCTTAAACGGAGGCTTTTTAAATAATGCAGTAGATAACACAATAAGTGTATAAAACCATCCTCTAGTTTGATCAATGCCTTCAGCAATAAAATTTGCAGGAAACACATCATCAAACTCTTTTTTGTTTTCGAACGGATAATGAAGTTGTGCATACGGCATAGAACCAGATTCAAACCAACAATCAAACACTTCTGATACTCGCTTGAGAGGAGGGAATCCATCTCGAGAAGATGGTATTTCCAGATGATCAATACTTTCTCTATGCAAATCTGTGACCTCCTTTCCGGTTAAAGCTACTAGCTCAGCAATACTTCCTATGCACACCACTTCTTGTTTGTCTGGTGAGATCCATAAGGGAATTGGTGTACCCCAATATCTATTTCTACTTATAGCCCAATCACGCGCTTCTTTAAGCCAGTTGCCAAATCGCTTTTCTTTCACATATTCGGGAACCCAGTATGTAGCTTCACTGGATTTCAAAAGATCTTTACTCATTTGCTCAACTCTAACAAACCAAGATGGAACAGCTTTATAAATTAAAGGAGTTTCTGATCTCCAGCAAAAAGGATAACTGTGTTTTACTTGTCCAACTTGAATCAGTCTATTCCGAGCTTTCAAATTCGCTATAATATTTTTATCAGCATCTTTAACATATTGTCCTAAGAAATCTTTAACAGGCTCAGTAAAGCGTCCACTTGAATCAACTGGACAAATAATTTCTTGATCTCTACTAATGATACCAGCAGCCAAACATACTCTAAAATCGTCTTCACCAAAATAAGGTGCTTGATGTACAACACCAGTACCCGAGTCATCAGTTACGTAGGTATCTACCAAAACTTGATAAGCTTTTGGACATAGATTAACAAAATAATCAAAAATAGGTGTGTACTTCACACCTTTTAATTTTTCACCAGGAAATTTATCTATCACATTGAAATCTTCAATATTTTTAAATATAGCAGGAAACCGTGTTTCTTGTAAAACATAGCATGTACCAGAATTTTTATCTTCCACTTTTAAATATATTAATTTTGGATTGACACATAGTGCTAGATTACTTGGCAATGTCCAAGGTGTGGTAGTCCAAGCGAGTAAAGAAAATCCTTCATTTGTGGGAAAAGAGACAACAACTGCTGGATCTACTACTTCTTTATAGTTTTGTCCTGATTCAAAGTTTGAAAGAGGTGTTGAACAAGCTGTAGAATATGGCATCACCTTTACTCCTTGATACACTAAACCTTTGTTATATAATTCTTTAAAAACCCACCAAATAGATTCCATGTACCATGGATATAGTGTTTTGTAATCATTCTTGAAATCTGTAATAGAAATGTTTTATAATATGTTAATTTTAATGACATAGAACAAAGTGTAATCAGAAAGTTAAAAAACTATTCAGTAATGCAGTATTCAATTATACTTATTAGTAAATGTGTCTACAGCAGCCATAAATATCCAAGAATCCTACTACCACAGTGTCTACAAACATATATTGTGCAATGTAATTATTTCCTTTTAAAAAATATTTACCAATCCACCTCCCCATCCTTGTAATTATTGTTTCCCATTCATCTGCATACTTCATTACTATTTTTCGGCACTCAGCATTATATTTATCAATGCCCATTTTCTCTACATCTTCAGGCCCCTTAATCCCTAATGTTTTATCTATTTCATACTCTACAGGTAGTCCATGGCAGTCCCAACCAAATCGTCTTTCGACATGGTATCCCTGGAAGTAAACATCATTTTTTACTAATAGTAGTATTTTAAAGTCACATTTCATACAATATACACATGCCATTTGTATGTACAGACAAAATCTGTTATAATGACATCGAAGAGACTGCTCATATTCAGTCGTAAAAACCGATAGTCGTCAGGTGTGTATAGATAAGTAACAAACTAACTGAAGAGATATGAAGAAGTGGGCTTTGACTCTACTGCATGCAAGTGTTTTGTTTCTAAGAATTAGAAAAGACCCTACACTAAACTAAATCCTATTGTTTTCTTTCCTGATTTTAATAGCCATTGAAGACAAATGTGGATACCTATTCAAATTGTTTACAATACAGCTTAGCCGGTCTTCTAACAGATCTAATTCTCCGAAATATTAGTTAAATGTGGTCGTTTTATGAGGTATGTCGTTATTAGCAATGTCGTACCAGGACCTCTGTTCTAGGTTATTATAACGGCATGTTGTTTTAAACGATGTCCAGTAAACGGTTTTGACTGTATTAGCATTAGAGGATCAAATATATGTTTATACATAATTCTGTTTAAATTAATTACATAATGGAAAAAATTATAACTAATCTATTATATTAACAACATAGTGTTTATAAAATTGATTAAAAAGGAAAAATGTTTTAGGACAGAATTATATACTAAAATACCAGCAGACGTTGTTCCGTTCTGATAATTAAAAAATACTTTGACAAATTATATACCTAAACCTTCGTCATCTAGTGGTGAAAACCGCATGAAAATCCATTCTGTAGTTTATGAGTTTATCGCGAACAGACAAACAAACAGACGCAGCATAGGACTTTTTCTATATTATAATATGTAGTGATTTCATCCTGAGAATGATGATTTGGCAATTCTATTTTAAAATATGTAATCAATAAATATATGAGTACGTTTGGAGTGATGATCATTTATAATATACCTGCTGGTGTGCATAGCGAGTGACCACATCTTTTATGGTTCCAGCCAGTATATGCCCATAATGTGGCAATCCTGTTGCAAATGGTGGTCCATCATAGAAAGAATATCTAAAACATGTAAGAGTTATACTTTATCTATGTCAATTATTTTAATGTTCTAATCTATAAAATGTGAAATAATAAATGAGGATAGTTCCAAGACATCTTTATTGGACTATATTCATCCATTAGCCTATTACACCTAAGGTTACTTAAGTTTTTTTTTTCTAAATTTTAAATATAAAATAAGTAAGTATCAAGTTGGGACACAATTTAAAACACAATTTTTTAATTCAGAATTAAGCAATACAGTATACATAATCTTTTTTTTCTATGATTAATTTCAACATAGCATGCTGTCTGTAACACCCACATGTCACAGAATAACAGCATTTGAGGTCAGTCAGGAGTTAATTGTACCTAATCCTTACTAATATTGTAAACATGAGTTTGTTTATGAAAACACAAGCCTTCAAGCCCTAATTACTGAACCGATCATCGATCATCATGAAATTTGTATACACATTCTCAGGGGTACAGAAGATGACATAGCGTACCTTTCATCAAGAAAAAAATTACTTTTCTCTAGGATATGTTAAATCGACATTAACACAAGCAAAGCTGCAAGCAAAAGGTAATATATAATAATAGCAACATTTTTAATATTCATAGTGTTAGTCCAGTGAAGGTTTGAAGGCCCGTCAAGCGAATAGCTTAGTCAGTTAAAAAAATCTTCAATAAAATTCAATAGCATTTTAAACCTTTTTTTGTTTCGAACTGACTACGATATTGACCTACCAAAGTCTTAACAGCTTCACCAGACTACTAAGGCGAGCGCTTAAGGCACTCAGACGATTTTATTTGACAACTAACTCAAGGGTGCACGGCACACTTCGGCTTGGGCTGATGCCTGATACATGCAATTCGCGACCTATTTTATTTTAAATTTAATTTAATTTTAAACCAAAAACGAATTCCACAAGATAATAAGGTTGAATTCTTTTATATCAGCCACTGTTCTAAAATAATGTGTTAATTATTATTATAAAATTATTTAAAATTTGAAGACCACATTATATTTGGTGAAAAGAATGAAAAATTATTTAAAAGTAACTAAATACAAAAATGTAATATTTACTAAACATCCAATTGAATGAATTTTCTGTGACTTAAATGCTGATGTCTTGATAGTAGTGAAAAGTGAGTATGAAACTGAGATTTAAGTGTAGGAAATTACAGTAATAATGTCATGGAATAGCAGTGTGGTATTTTATATATCACATTCTACTAGCTACCATCCTCATTTCATTCTTAATTTGGGAATTTTGGCCATATGAATTGATAAAAAATATATAATCAGTTGTTTATCATACATTACTCATATTAGGATTATGATAGAATTTTGAATTATAAGACCAGTTAACTAATAATAAGTATAATAAACTATAGCACAATTTTATGTTGTTTTTTTAAGTGGATAACAAATAAAAAAGGAAGAAAATGTTCTATAAAGGCGTGCTAACATAGACAATGTTAGAGGCATCTTGAAAATTATGAGAAAAACAACGCAGTTCTATTTCGAACTCACGTTGTATTGTTTTTTTTTAATTACCTTGGTTTATTCTTCGATTCTCTCAGACAGCTTTGAAATGCATCTATTTCTTTCCAAAACACCAAAATTTTATCCTCTTCTTTAGGAAAATCTATATTTTCTGGTACTCGTTCCACTTTTTCTGACATTGTTATCTGTCACAAATAAATATATTCCAAATTTGTGCCAGATGTTCTTTGGCTAACCTTTTAAATAATACGGATCCACGCGGCAAATATTAGGACATTTCACTCTTTCCGTAGTAAGGTTTTCTCGCACACGATTTGTCTTTTACTAATCGATACTTCATCCGTTTTCCTAAAGAGCTAAAGTATATTTTCTATTAGCTACATTTGAAAGTTGAAACAAAATCTTAGACATCATATAATGCTGGCACCACGAGCATAAAACTGAACATTAGGACTGTGATAAAATATCGATATTTTATTTTTATTAGTATTATTTTTGACATTATATCGATATATAGATATTAAAATTTGGATAACGGTGGTCTATATTTTTATTATATACATCATCGTCTTCTTACCCATATCCCACCTAGGTTAAATCGATAGATTATGTATTCCTTTTCCACTCTCCTCTGTTAGATATCATCACAGAATTGACACCTTTTATACACATGCCATTTTTCCCACACTTTAACCATACCTTTTTCGGTCTCCTCTAGTGTTACATCTGTCCACTTTTATACTCAAAACTATTCTAGTTATATGTCTTTCATCTCTCTTTATGACATATACCCGTATCATGCTAACCTATTTTCCTCAGCTTCAGCTTCAGCTCCTCAGCTTAGCTCTATAACTTCAAAAAATAATTTGTTCCCTTCCCTTCAGAGCCTAAAACCGTTATTAGTTCAAATACGCACCATCGATAACTAATAATTTCAGTATTAGCCCTCAGTTAGTTAGGAAAATATTTCGATGAGCTCTGTAACATAAACTGCCTGCTAATGAGTCATTTAAAAAGTATGTACAAAAGAAAAAGTTTCTTGAAATTTATTGATTATGTACGTGTTTTCAAGTTAAATTGTTAACACAAACCGTAAATATACAATGCCCTATTATTTCTATGAAATCCCTAAAAGCTTTATTTACGGTAGTTAGGACAGAAGCTTACTTGGATGATTAATTGTTGATCACTGTCCAAGAAAAAGTGCTGTATGATAAAAGTTACCTAATAAAATGAGTTCAAAATATAAATATAAAAGTGGTAAAATAAAAGCGGTGAAAACTGGATTAAAAAGTAAAGATGTTGCGGCTCAGCTTGGAATACACGAAAGTACATTATCACTTATAATTAAGAAAGAAACTGAACTCTTGAAGAAACGAGAATCTGGAGAAAGTATTTTATATAACACACGAAAAATTGCTGAATTCCCTATTTTTGAGCAATGTTTATTTACGAGGATTAAACAGTGTCCAAACCAAAACATCAAATCCATACAGATCCATACTGAAAGGAAAAGGTGAAGAGTTCGTCAATTCGCTAAAAATCCATAATTTTAAAGCTAGGAATGACTATTTAAAAAACCTCGAGGAACGGCAAGATTTGACTTCCAAATGTGCGGCGAAAGAGCGGGGGATGTAACATAATACCTTGATAAATTAAAAAACTCCATAACTTAAAATATTTTCTGTTTCCCTTGGGTTTTAACTTATCGAGGTTCTACTGAATATATATTTATATTTTATCAACTCTAGTTACACCAGACATCTTAACAATCGCATCTCTGCCACATACAGCTTTCTCTCATCCGTTTCTTTCGTATATCAACACTTAGGTGCATGCAGTATGAGTGGTCTTATAATAGCTAAGTACACCATCCCCTTGAGTTTCAAGGGCTTTCATGGATCACAAGATACCCTAAACATCTTTCGCCATTTCGTGCACCCTGCATTTATCCTACTCCTCCCGTCGTTGTCTACGCTGCCGTCGTTTTGGATCAATGAACCGAGGTACCGGAATTTGGAGCAGGCTGGTAATAGTAACCTTAGTTGTGAAACAGCTGAACATAAAAAGTAACAAGTATTTAAAAAAACTCTTACCGAAAAATATTCATCATCATCACCTGTAATAGAACCACTGTAGGCCATAGGCCTCTTCCCGAAATAAAGTATAGGCATAATCCCTACACCAGCCCACGACGTATTGGCGATTTCAAACTCTGAGAAATCCAAAATTGTATGTTTTGCCACATATAGTAACTAGTACTACAAGAGCATTTCTCAGGGTCAGGTTTCCGCACGATGTTTTCTTTCACCGTCAGCTTATAATGTTACCAATTTAAATTAGTAAACATACGCGAATTTTGAAAAATTCGTTGGCACACGCCGGGGTTAGAACCTGCGTACATCCAAATGATATTCCACCGGTCAAACCAGTGGACCACCACTACTTAAAAAACTTGGTAACTGATAGACTGAAAAATATTGGTACACATAATCATCATATTTAAATAAAACAATAATGATGACAATTAAGATCAATATGATTGAATAACGTTTGTGCAAGTACCCGTAAACTGTAATGTAGCATTTTTAAACATTTATGGTATAAATTGTACAAATACACTGAATTAAAAACTGTAAATCAATGTTAAGCTGATTTACAATTTTTTTTTCAATAAAGACCTTCGATCAACTATATCTAGTTAAAGGGTCACATACAAAATCGATGCTAAAAACTATCCGCGTAAATATATACTTATGTTTAGCTATTTGTTTATTAAAAAAAGGAGAAAAAAAGTTTTAAAACTGTTTTAAGTTCAACCTAATTACAACCATAAAACCTTGTAATAAAGTCACAAATGTTCAAAATATTATCTATAAAACGAGCAAAGCAATAAATTATTCCTCTCACAAATGAAAATACAACATAAACAACATTTAGTGTGATTTCAACCTTAACACGTATTGAATAAAGTACGTTTTCCCGTTATTGTGCGTGTTTGTGAGGGGCGAGGCCAAACATTTGTATCACAGGTTTTAAAATCGGTAATGTTGTTCAAAATTTGAGCTTATTTGTTAGTTTAAAGCTTAAAATATAACTTATTCAACATGTATTTAGCGAAAGTAAGATACTCCGGCCGTTAAATTGCATCTTTTGAATACACTGCAGCATGTGAAACGGGCTTACATTGGCTGTATTTCAAACAAACTAAACAAAATAAGGGCACACATTTCAAGTGAGCTCTTATTTACTGAGACGTATTTCTCGCGCCGACCCTTTATCTAGTTATTGTTGATTGAAGATAAAGACAGATATTTTTTCAATATATCGAGGAATGATATGGTTATTTATATCAATATCGATATATCGAATCTCCAATATTTAAAAAATATCAACAGCCCTACTGAACATATAAACTGTCATTGCTAGAGAGGCGCATAAAAGTATTTTTTTAACCCATTATCTATTGGTATATATTAAATTACGGTCTCATATAACCAATAGGCTACTAATTTTCGAATACATACCAGTTAAAATTAAATTACAACCATTATTAAGTTTATCTCAAACCTACTTCATGAAGATAAAAACTTTAGAAAAGTCTATATTAGATTTTTTTTACACGTTATGAATATTAAAACGTTGTTGTATATATCAATGTTAAAGCGTGTATTAGATAAAATGTGACTTAATTCTATGGATGTTTGGAAAACACAGAAGTTTAAAACAGAAGAAAACTCAGAAGTTTATCTAAATTTTATGATTCTAGTTAGTCCAGGATAGTTTCCATTGATTGGTAAATTCCTATTTATAGAATTGTAGCGTGCTAGCCATTTAAAACCATTTATAACATTGACCTTTGTGAAAAGGAACAACATTCGATGTCAAAATTTTTCCTCAACACTAGATGAGTCAATAGTAAATTTTGCGTTGCGAAGGTAATGTTTGATTTTAACATTATATCATATCGAACACCCCAAAGAACCTTTTTACTTTGTTTATGCCATCATAAATCATTAGTTTTACGTATTTCTTTGTTTATTATTTGGTATTATTCTTTTAAATTAAATTCACGATTTGTAGGTCGTTATAATTATAGCAACATTGATCGTATGTAAAATAAAATTAGTGTTTTGCAATTTAAGTAAAAATAGCAATAATACGCATCTCTAGCTACTAATGAATATTGTTTGATAGTATAGGTCCGCTATTGCTACTCCAAAGATTATAATAAGTATTATAGTAATGCTACTCCGCCAGGAGTAATAGAGTAATATTATTTTGTGCTTGCTACTCTGTGGCGCAGGATACATACACTATGCCGTATATAAAGAATAACATTTTTATAATTCAGATTTAAGACCTACTTGTTTATATTCATTCCTATAATATACTCTTTGTTTATAATACAAATGTCAAATCATGTCGCTAAGTTGGATAAAAATATCACCAAGGTAATATTTTAACGGGTCCAAAGACTGTTTTTTTTTACATATAGCAAAATAATTACAAAAGTATTGTTATGAATTCATTTGTTTTATTTTCAGTGTAAGTAAAGGGATCGAAACCACTAATGAATTTGAAGAATCAAAATTTGAACAATATCTTCGTCGAATTTTGGGAAAAGTAAAGCTTCAAGATACAGATATCTTCACCGATGAAGAAAGGAATAAACTTGAAAGAATATTTAAAATAGATCAAGATAGTTTATTACTAAGCATAAAAACTCTGGTGTATATTTTTAAAAGGCTTATGAAATTCATCTTTATGCCTGTGGATTTGAAGAATGATTTGAAAATATTAGGATTCAATAATGAAAAATCCGACTTTATATTAAAAGTTTGGTCTGCTGAAACTAGGACTATGCTACATGAAGTGGGTTCAGAAACTATAACCGACTCAAGAGATGTGTTAAACTTTTCATGGAAGATAAATGCAGAACTCAGTTCTGATTATTGCAAAAAAAGTAAAGTTCCCAAGGCTTATTTATCAATAACCAATGAAAATAATTCAACAGAAATAGAGTTTGAACATTCTGAGCTCCATTCAATGTATATCCAATTTGAGTCCATTCAAATTGAATTGGATAATTTAATGTATTAATATAATTCAGTTCCATAAATCTTCAATAATAATAATAATCTTTATTAGGTATTTTGTTACATTTATATAAATAAAGGGGTCCCTGCCTCCTATGTTAGTGTATACTGTGTTGTAGGAGACAGTTACAAATATTATGAACATGTTACAATTTACATACCATAGCATATAAGTGATCATAAACAATTATATATATATTATCTCTGTATATACAGCAAAATGAGTACTGATATACATGTTTTCATATGCTTTGATTGGATGTTTTTAGTGTAAGTGTGGGTGTGTGTATGTAAAAAGAAGGATGTATGGAAAAGATAATGAGCAATTTTTTATTTTTTTTTATGTCATAGGTGGCAAACGAACAGGTGGGTCACCTGATGTTAAGTGATTACCACCGTCCATGGACACCAACAACACCAGAGGAGTCGCAGGTGCGTTCCCACCCTTTGGTAGGAAGGGTTAGGGGAGGGAGAGGATAGAGAAATAGAGAAAAGGGGCGGGGAGGTGGGCCTCCGGCACTCTCACTGACCGAACGAAACGCAACAATGCAAGCACTATTACTTCACGTTGGTTTTCTATGAGAGGGTGGTACTACCCCGGAAGAGCCGACCCATTCATGCTAATATCATTTACAACGTGTTGTACATATATTACCTAATACATATTCAATTTGACTTGCATTTGACAAAGTTTAATATTATAACATTTGCAGTGTGCCTAAATATAAATTTGTACACAGGTCTGTGACGATAGTAAACCGAGAAATTTAATTACATATTTTGTGTATTTAGTATATTTAGTCAAATGATTTTTTTATATGTGTATGTCACATTTGGCTGTTCTTTGTTCAGCTATCTTAACACTTACTTATTCCAATTGTATTAAATAGATAAATTTTGTTACTAAAATTATTCCCCTGTTGAAAAACCAATGTTCTATAAATTAAATGTTAAATAGTATATACATATATGAATACAAAATAACTTTTATTGTTATGTCGTAATTAACCTTATTGTATCGTTGCTAAATATATGCACCCTATAATGCTTACTTAAATGTGGTCTCAATTGAACAAGTTCCAACGAAATGTATTTCATATATTCTTAGATCTTTCAGTGGTAAAGATCATTATTAAAATATTTTTCTTTACAACCAGCCTTCTAGTTTATTACAACCATTATTGAGTAGGTATGTATATGTCTTGTTATAGTTTCAATGTTTTAACAAGATGGTGGCTCCCTTGTTTATGATTATGAACAAAATATAAAATCCACTACATGACAGATCCCACCAAAAACTCAAAAATTATATTATCCAAATACATCCTAAAAAGGACATCAATTAACATGTTCTAAGTTATCAATCTAGTTTTTGCTTCTTTATATTCTATTGATCCTATTGTGAGCATAAAAATACACTTCATTTAAACCAATTATGAGACGAGAATAAATGATGAGAAACTAGGAATTATACTTTAAATTATAATTTATACGTTCTTATTCTGTACTTTAACAATATTGTTATTAGTTCATAAAATTGTGTAATTCAGTGGGTAAAGTAACAGGCTCCAACCATCTAATATAAGTAAGTCCTTATGTTTCTACAGTTTTAAGTAGCAAGGATACCAACCAGTTGCTTTTCTTAAAAGTGTATCACCAAAAGTATCTTACCAGATGGCCTAAATGATAATAAATAACTTAAACTGAAAATACTAAAAGTGATAAAAATTTCCTTATACCATATACTGCTTTTTGACTTAGAGTAATTTTTGGGGAATTATCCAAATGACTGAAATCTACCCTACTGCGGATCTCTTGAGAATGCTGCTTTATATAAGGTAGTATGTGGTGCTAACATCTTATCATGATGGGCAACTACGTGGCCCCTTACAATTCCATCAGTGGCTTCGTACTAAGGAAGGAAAACGAGACACGGGAAGCAACCCACTCCAGAAATTCGCAGCGTATCCGGAGGACCCAATTGTAGTAGCGGCTCGATGCACAAGAATCGTGCTGTAGGAATAGACTCTCGAGAGGGTGAAAACTACCTCAAGGGTTCGAAATCCGGCAGGCGCATTGCAAAAACGCCAAAAAGCGGGCGCGCCATGACGTCCATATTGGTAAATGGTTTTGAGAGAACACGATAAACGTTTAAGGTAAATCGTGGATGAGGTTCACGTGAATCATTTCGGGACTATCATGACAGCTGGCCGGCTGGCGGAAGCATTCCAATTCTCCTCACCTGAGACTTCAACTACCATACATTGACCGAGAATACTTGTTTCGGCTTACTGCACATTTTACAACACACTTTACAACTATAACAACCGTAGCTGGCATTGGCCAGTAGCTAACCACTTGAGCCAAGTATACGACGATATATACTCTCCGAAACCGATCGTGAGATCTCTGAGCATCAAGAGGTAGCAGGAGAACAAATACCCTCACACCTCCTCGATACTCTCTTTCTGGTACACACACAAGAAGAGAGAAAAGCCTTAATAAACAAGGGCTACGTGTAAAGGAATGTTAGCGCGTCTTGACAGTCCACAAATCCCAGGGATTGACCTCCAAATCGGTGGTGATCCTGCGAACAAAGGGCAAAAGGACAGCGTTTCACATGCTATAGTAGCAATATCCATACATACCAACACCTGTCTACTATACTGACGTGACTCACGACACAATTAGTAACTTCATCCATCGGCCGCCGTAGACGCTCTGGCGCGGGACATTGTGGATTATAATTAAAAAATGGTTATAAAATATGATAAAGAAGCGCCTATAAAGGCAATAATCTCAATTAAAAATTCATATTATAATAGTTAGTAAAATATTAATAATAGTTGCTCACATTTAAAACTATTTTTAACACGATTTATAAAATAAACAAAAGCAGAAAAAAGGTGCGGACCAAGAGTCTGCAGAGTAAAAAAATATCTTACCATCTATCTGTAAGGGATGGCAAACTGAAAGGAATTTGCACAACGGCATAAAAATGATTAGTATGAAAATTAATTTAGTAGCGTGTATTTTTTTTCTATAAGTAATTATCATATTTGTAATATTTTTCAAAAACGAACAAATGCCAATTTTTTTCCGCTGCTGTTGTTCGGTACGCGCAATACAGTTCAAAACCCTTTTTTTTACATTAATGCATTTTTCGCTGCGCGGCGTAAAGTTTACTACACACGTTCCCAACCGACGTCAATAGTTATAAATGTACAGAAGAAAGAGATATTCTTACCTCTTTTTTACTACAATATCGATGAAGATAGGTAACAGATGTTCCAGTACCCAAGATTTTTTATATAAAAATAGAAAAAAGTGTATGATGAATAACAAATTAACGCTATGCTGAACATTATGAAAGTATACTCCTAATTTTAACGGTTACATTTAATCGTCAAAATATTATGTTTATTAAGACTGTTGTTCAAATTTAACTATACACTCAAGTTTCTGAAATGTATATCTCCAGTCGGCGACCACTCCACTAGGGAGTGTTCTCGCACGAAAGACGCCTCCGACCCTCCGAGCTGTGTTCTGTGCCGCGGCGTGGGCCATACCGCGAATTATCGCGGATGTCCCCGCGCCCCGCGCACAAAGCGCCCTCGATACCCCAGGCAGGCGTCGCCGTCTAAGACGGCCGCTGCCCCCGCCCGTCCTCGACCTCCACCTCTCATGTCTCGAGAGGCCTTCCCGAACCTGCCGGGCACGTCTCGTGCACCGGCAGCGTCCGCACCCGCGACTAGCGCGCCCCCCCGCCCCTACCGGGCCCCTCAGGCTCCGTGGGCTCCTAAACCCGCGTCCCAGCACACTCCCAAACCTCCGGCGGCTAATCCTTCACAGGATGACCCCGCATACTCCTTTTCCCTATCGAGTATTGACTACGCAGGTCAACTACTCATTTTCCACGAGATCTCGGAGATCTCGGCGTACGAAGAGTGCTCTCGTAATCCGCTACTAGGTGCCGTCACGGCAATCCATAGATTTCCAGCCATCGCGGCTACACTACAACGGCTCGCGCGCGCAGCTGTTAAAAAATAAATAACTCAAATAAGATAGAGTAAATCGCGTATTTACGTCTATCTTCCCCTAAAAATAACCGTCAAACAATAATAATAATTTTTGTTATGTCTATTTTTAGACTTCGGTGCCGTCGCCGTAAAGTAAATTTAAATTCGATCTTATTAAATGCGTGTTGCGCCCGCGCTTTTGTAATCGATCCTTTTTAGCTCCCGCACACATCGCGGTTCTCAGTAATATTTCGAGCCTAGGTCGTCCCCGCGCGGAGCCCTCGTGATATTATTTTCGCGATACAGTGACTCATCTACATCACTTGAACACACATATGAGATCATCTCTCTCACACACGTGCACATATATACACATGGTGGGAGGGTTTTGTTTTTTTTTCCCTCATCGAACTGAATCGAATAGTTTAAGTTCGTTTCAATCCGATATACACGTATTCATTTGTGAATACTGCAATTTCGATTGTATGGTTCACAAATGTATATACGTATGGATAGCTTAGAATAGTTAGCTAGGTCAGACGTGACTTTTTCCAGGTAACATCCCAAGCCGAGGTGCGCATGCACCCTTGTGTATGTTACCTAAAACCCAAAACGGTTGTGTGCTTTAAGCGCCAACCTTAGTAGTCCGGTGAAGCTGTGAAGACCCTGTTCGAAAAAAAAAAAAAAAAAAAAAAAAAAAAAAGTATATCTCCAGATGTCATGATGTAATATAACAGAACTTTAAATGTTAACTTGGACTGTAGTACATTTTTTTTAAACAGAACATTTTCTTTCCCTTACATTCACCTTATTAACCGACTTCAAAAAAGGAGGAGGTTATCAATTCGTCTGTATTTTTTTTTTTTTTATGTTTGTTACCTCATAACTTTGGACTGGGTGAACCGATTTTGATTATTCTTTTTTTATTTGAAAGCTGGTGCTTCCCATGTGGTCCCATTTCAATTTGGTCCAGTTCCGATAATGGCATCCAGTGCAAAACCGTATAAGTTTTAAATTTGCATTAAGTATGTACACGACAAATAGACGAATAACTCAATATCACGCTAACCGATTTCGATGATTCATTTTTTATTGGAAAGGATGTACTTCAAGGGTAGTTTGATGAGAGTTTGGTTAGGTTCTGATTATGGGATCCGTGACAAAGTAAGTGAACTTTCAAGAAACGAGCCTACTCCTTTCTTAAGGGCCGGCAACGCATCTGTGTTTCCTCTCGTGTCGCAATTATCCATGGGCGGCCGTGATCACTTACCATCAGGTGACCCGTATGTTCGTTTGCCACCAATATTATAAAAAAAACTCTTCAATTCTTAGGAGCCTATTGTGCTTATGTTCGTTGCTGTGTTACAACATGACGCAAGCATTGTGATTACATTACTTAAGGTGTATTATATGTGAAGCGATGTTAGCCGAGTTGGTGGTAGAAACTATCGCGGTTTATTGATAAGGTTGCGTTCGTACCAAACGTTACTTATTGTACAACCAATTGAAACCATATCGCATACCATACCGATAGATACCATACCGCAAAAATGAGCATATTTTAATATACTTAAGGCGGAACGGAGTTCGCGGGCTCTGCTAGTAAACGACTTCCAGTACATCTCTAGGTAGCACACCTATTCATATGTTTTATTTCATTTGGTTAATTTGATAAACTATTTATTTTCCGCTTTTTAGTGCCTTATGGGTTTTTGATTGATATTGAAGTCGGTTAATACTTTTTTTTGAAAATTTACTTTATTTTCCTTTTTTTTTTCGAACCAACTCCTCTCTTGACTTAGCAAGGTCTTAATAGTTTTACCGGACTACTAAAGCGAGCGCTTAAGGCACTCGGACGATTTTATTTGGCCCCTTTTATTGCTCCTGAATATCAAATACTATATGATTCTTATTCGTCGATTTAGAAGTACATTAGTGTAAAATATACAGATGTAACGAACGAACTACATTACGTGAAAGCTAACAAGTTACAAAATATGAGTGGTTAAATATGAGGTACTATACAAACGCAGGTGCACATTAAGAATTTACTAAATGACCAACCAATAATCCGTAAAATTGAAAGCTTACATTCCTGACACTAGTACTTTACTTGTTAGTAAACGACATAAGGAACGATGTACGAACAACATAAACGGGGTAGGCTTTTAATACACATTTTAAACTTCTAATATATATATATATAGACTATTCTTATATATAAATTTCTTCTGTGCGTGTGTATGTCACTGAACTCTTCCTAAACGGCTGGACCGATTTTAATAAGACTTTGCGTGTTCGAGAGGATCCGAGAATGGTTTAGATTCACAATTGGATCCAGTAGGTGGTGCTGTGGTTGAATTTTAATTTTTTTTTTATTATCAAGGCGGGACCGCTAGTATTATACCTATATAATTACCTAACTTATATAATTATACCTTACTAGCAGGCCCGCCTAATGTTGTCCCGGCCTGATAAAAAAAAAACCTTTACAAATTATAACCAAAACGTTCCTCATGAACCACTTCATATACTTGAAAAAACCGCATGAAAATCCATTCAGTAGTTTTTGAGTTTATCGTGAACAGACAGACAGATTTGGTAGGGGACTTTGCTTGATTTGTGTCAAAGTAAAAAGATCTTATTACTTTACGATCCAAATAAAAATATCAAAAATAGTTTGTCTCGCGTATAGAATTACGAATCTTGCTTTTTTATATTATAGGAGGCAAACGAATAGGCGGCTCACCGATGTTATGTGATCACCGCCATCCATAGACACTAGCAACACCAGGGGAGTCGCAAGTGCGTTTCCAACCCTTGTTTGGGGGGAACGGGCAGGATCGGGAGGAGGGGTGGGGGACCGAGGGCAGGTGGGCCTCCGGTGCTCTCAATGACCGAACGAAACTCAACAATGCAAGCACTATTACTTCACGTTAGTTTTCTGTGAGAGGGAGGTACTACCACGGGCTAGCCGGCCCATTCATGCTAAAAACAGTAATAGGTTCAGCGTGATTCTACCACCTTCTGTGCCGCCGCTGCACCGCTGTGCTCGTTTTGTTACCCATTTTAATTATTTCAGTGTCAAAAACCGCAAGTACTAATTTCCATTTTGTAATTGGCAATACTAATTACCATCTGTCTAAACGTCATGCGTCACTCGTCAGAGGTTTTGGCAGCCCGCGGGTGAACTATTTTATTCATTGTTGACCTTTCCTAAATCTTAGGTGTAATTATTTCAACATTAGGTGTACTCTGCTTGTATTCTTATTGTTATACATACATATTTCGTAAAAGTTTCTACGATGGATTCCGAAGATGACACAAAGGACGATGTGGATTCTGGAAATGAGTCTAGCGGCGACGATGTCGACTTTGCAATGGACGTTGAGACACACAGCACAAGAGAACGACAGACCGAGCTCGAGGAATACCCGTACGAAGTTTTATCCACTGAGGAAATCGTCCAACATATGGTAGATTGCATTAAAGAAGTGAACACTGTTGTCGAGGTCAGTATGTTGGTGTTGAGCATAAACAATGGACCAATAGAATTAGGTTAGTCGTACAATACAATATCGACGGGGTCTTTTGTCGTGATGGTATTTGTTCATCATCAATTCATATCTAGGCACAATATTATTCATCTCACTAAGGCTACAAGCTGTATATATACATATTTAAATGTATGTCGTGAAACGAATTCGAATATAATATTTATTACGTAGTATAACAAAGAAATTTTCTAAAGTTTATCCAAAATATAAATTCTAATATTTTTTTGTTAATAAACTATTGATGACTCATAATAAAGATGACTAGTTGATATGGTTTACCTAGTGTGTTATTCACAAGTTAAAAACCTTTTCAAAATCAATACTGAATATTTACTGAAATGGTGGAATTCATATTAGAAAGTTAAAATGGCATAGCTTTAATAATATATAGGGTATTTATATACATCTATTTTAAGATTGTTTAGAATAAATTTGACAATTTATGAATTATTCATAATGGAGACGAGATATGGTACTATTTTTTATTGTCTATTGGTAACAGGATTCTAATGATCATAATCACCTATTAAACTTAGGAATTTGTGCACTCTTAATGCTTATAAACTAAATGTTTTAAAGTAATTTATTCAGAATTTTTTACATTCATTTTATGCACTCATCATGTTCTTACTCCAGATGGTAATTGATGAGTGACTCTATCTTGTTTTATGGAATCTAAGATCCAGGACACACTATTCTATTATTTATTTAGCTTTCGGCTGCATCTTTTAATTTGATTTATTATTGTGTGTTCTTTTCATCTAGGATTCTCCAATGCTGGAGAAAAGGGACTGAAAAGTGTAAAGTTGTACGTAGCAGGCTGGTCTGATATCACAATAAGCTTTATTCATATTAAAGTTTATTTTATTATATGAAGTATGGTTAACATATATCTCGTAAAGTTTTTAAAAATAATATTGATATCATTGCATTGTATAAAACAAAGTCCTCTGCCACATCTGTCCGTCTGTTTTTACCAGTATATACAGTGATTTATGAGGAAGGTAGTAGGTATACAATTTGTCAAGGTTTTGTATTATGAGGGCGGGACAATGTCAGCTAGGCCCGCTAGTTATATTGGAAATCATGATAGTTTGATTACTATTTTTCTCTACTTACTTACTTGTGATGATTTGCTCCATTTTTTTTTTTTTCGAACTGACTATGCTATTGACCAAGCAAGATCTTAACAGCTTCACCGGACTACTACTCCATAAATATTATTAAGAATTGAATGCTTTATTTCAGATACCAGCAACCACAACCCGCATTCTATTGAATCATTTCAAATGGGACAAGGAGAAATTGATGGAACGTTTTTATGACGGAGATCAGGATCAATTGTTTTCTGAAGCTAGAGTCATTAATCCATTCAGAAAACCTGTAATACAAAGGCCAAAGGTATGTAGAATACTAGACATTATTAATATCTCTTTTTATTATTATTGTCGAAATCTGCTATAACAACATCAAAGTGACTACGTATACTTAGCCGTAAAAACTGATAGTCGTTACAGCCGGTGATGGTTTCGATATAAGCCATTCAGCCAGGACCTTTTTTCTGGGTCAATATAACCGTTATGTTGTTCTAAATGATGTTGCCATAAACGGTATAGACTGTATATCAACAAAATATAATCAAAGTGTGATCAGACTTACTTTCAGATATTCATATTGGCATTGACTTTAAACTCATTTGATGTTAACTGACAATGTGTTCTCATCAAATACAATACGTAACAGATGAATAGATGCTCCGCACCAGATTTTCAAGTCATTAGACTAGTTAAAAAAAAGCTCAATTTTCATGTTGTCTTTTGCTATACCAAAATTTTATGCTTTGAATGTTTCTAGGCTATTCACTGTTCAACCTGTCTATTCAATTATTTTAATTTGCTCACATGAAATCATTATATAATATTTATAGCTATAATTAGTTAATTAACAACAAATGGCTCCACTATCATGTCAAATCTGTTTTAGTTATAAGATATAATTTAAGCAGTAACAACAAAAGTAATTATTCTTTATTTTAAGTGCTTATCTATACTTCTATACTAATATTATAAAGAGGTAAAGTTTGTGATATTGTAGGGGTAATCTCGGGAACTACTGATCCAATTTCAAAAAAAAATTTTCAGTGGTATATAGCTCAGTTATCTAGGAAGGTTATAAGTTATACATTGTCACAATAAGACCAATAGGAGTGGAGCACCAATGAAGAATGTTTCAAAATCGGGGTATTTTTTCCTCTTGAGAGTTTCTGCTGCATGTTAACGTTAACCAGAAGTAACTATTCCACATGGAGGAAGTCGCGGGCAGAGGCTAGTTTTTTTATATAACAATAAAAAAAAGATCAGATCCACATCTTCATAATTTTGGTGGATAAGAAATATTCCTCATGCTAGGCAATTCTAAAGTCTGTATATGTAATGTAATATGCAACACTTCAATGCATGTAAGATATGAAATAAATAATATTACTCCTAAAGTTAAGTTGATTTTAAAATTCACATTATTTATTTTGCTACAGTGTTACTAAATAAATACTATGGAAGATTAAAAAAAAACAAGAATTTATTTGATGATATTTAGTAATATAACACTGTACATATAATAAAATTATTTAAAAAAATTGTCATAGTACAGGTAACAAATATTATTAAATTTAAATGAATGTATAATTATCTGTTGTAAATATACTAAAGCTGCTGGAACAGGGTATTATTGGCAGATATATCTAGCGAATACAAAGCTTCTCTTTATTGTGTATACAATTCCATATTTTCTTTCATATTTTAAACCTTTATCTGTGGTATTAAAATATTAATATCATTCCGAAAACACAGTGAAATAGCTAAACGAATAATATATATTCAGCTTTTTGTTTTTTTATATTTTATTTTATTGGAGCGTTTTTTTGACACTTACAAATTTTACTAAACATTTTTAATATAATGGTTCTGCACATAGTAATTTAAGCCTGTAGCATGACAATATTTTATTTATAATGTTTAAAACATTTATTTTTTCAGTTACCCAGAAGGATATCAACTACAGGTACAGAAGAATGTGAAATATGTTTTACAGTTTTACCTACTGCAGTAAGTTAATTATATTATTACGTTATATAAAGGCAATGTAAGCGATCATACAATCTATTGTTTTATCATATTTCATTAATTTCCAGATAATGACGGGGTTGGAGTGTGGACACAGGTTTTGTACACAATGCTGGTGTGAATATTTAACAACAAAAATAATGGAAGAAGGCTTAGTAAGTGATTATGCTTTGTTCTCATTATTCATAATACTTATCATGCAATTCAAATGTCCTAGTCAGTATCAGATTCAAGTGGATTAATATTATTGATAATTGTTTATTTATTTATGTTTACTTATAAAGAAATGGGTATCTATAATGGTTAACCTTGATTGAAATTTTCTGACTTCTGGTCAGAGAATCTTCCAGATGGAAATGTCCACTTGATGAATTGTTTCAAAACATTAAAGAATTTTGATTTTTGTCATGTTGTGCCTTGCTATATGTTTTTGTAAGGAAGCTTTGAATTATAGATCCAAATAATTGATAAACGAATCCTGAGATAAAATTTTGCACGGGGTATGTCATTTAATTTATAGGAGAAAATTGAAGGGATAATAATTCTTAATTAAGTAATAATATGGTTAACATTTCAGGGGCAGACAATAGCATGTGCGGCGCATGCGTGCGACATCCTAGTTGACGACGCAACTGTAATGCGACTGGTGCGCGATCCGCGAGTCAAACTCAAATACCAGCACATAATTACTAATAGCTTTGTCGAGGTAACATATTTGTTTTGTTCAGTATGTATTCATTTACAATACTGTGGAATAACTCGGTTATTTATTTGTAGTGTAATCGACTACTGCGCTGGTGTCCATCCCCGGACTGCAGTAACGCAATCAAAGTGGCCTATGTTGAGGCAGCGCCGGTCACGTGCCGCTGTGGGCACACGTTTTGCTTTGCATGTGGGGAAAATTGGCATGATCCCGTACGCTGTTGTCTGCTGAGGAAGTGGATTAAGGTGATCATCTATCTTAATTAGTATCCAATATATATGAGTGTTAACAGTACTGATGTCTGCGATTCCTTCCATCAGCTGTATCGATTCGGCAGTTAATAATATCAAAGTATAGTGATAACTATACTCTATATTACTTCCTAACCAGCTCTGCCTCGATTGATAAAGAAAATGTTTAAGATTCTCTATTAGGTACAAATTATGTAAAAGAAATTGAATTTAGTTTCAAGACGTAGATAATTTTTTCGTTTATATGTGGCGATATATAATTTTGTGGAATCGAAAATACAATGAATGTTTTTGTTCAATAATTTTGTAAAATTATTTAGAGGGATAGAGAGATTAATCCACGAAATACTTATTGTTAACATAAAGTATAATAATATCCCATCTATATTAAAAAAAAGCAATAACTACTGGATAGATTATAATATATTTTTTATTTTACGTCTTATACGCTTGGTCCTTATCCGAACAAGATATCGAAAGCTTTTATGAATAAAAAGTTATTAAAAGAAAACTACGACTTTTATAAACATTATTCGTGTTATTACGAAAAAAATTAAATACGTATTGAATACTTGTTTTAAAAACGTTTCGAATTAAATGCACCGCGGTCGCTGAATGTTCACCATCTTGCTATTTTGTCTCGCTTTGGATACGTCAGTTTATACTTGCGAAAAAGGATAACGCGAACTTGCCTCGGACGAGCGCGGTGCATTTAATTCAAAACCTTTTTAATCTATAACTTTTTTTAAATAATACCGAGAGACAACTGCCGGAACACAGCAACGGGTCCTTTGAGACAGATTGTCAACCAGTGGGTTAGTAATAACGCCTTTTTTGTAATAACACCGTTTATGTTGTCCGGTGAAGCAGTTAAGACCTTACGTGGTCAATAGCGTAGTTGGTTCGAAAAAAAAACCGTCTATGTTTACCATCTTAGAACACATAGTCATTTAACATCAATTGAGATTGCGGTCCAACGCTAAAACCTTTTTTAATATATAAATTTCACGTGTATGTCTGTATGTCACGGAATTCCTCCTAAACGGCTGAACCGATTTTGATGAAATTGTGTGTACGTGTTCCAGTGGATCCGAGAATGGATTAGATTGGACCCGGAAGGTGGCGCTGCGGTTTAATTTTAGGTTTTTTTTTTTATTATCAAGGCAGGACAACGTCCACCCTGCCCGCTAGTAAAGTATAAAAATTCAGAACAATAGCTATATATACAGTACTTATATGTCTTAAGTTACCAAAGATTTACCAGCTTTAGCTTTACCACCATTCTTTTCATTTTTTTAGAAATGTGACGATGACTCGGAAACGTCAAACTGGATTGCTGCAAATACTAAAGAGTGTCCCAAATGCAATGTTACCATCGAGAAGGATGGCGGATGCAACCACATGGTGTGCAAGAACCAGACCTGCAAAGCTGACTTTTGCTGGGTGTGTCTTGGGCCCTGGGAGCCACATGGGAGTAGCTGGTACAGCTGTAATAGGTTAGTGATTTCAGCAGAATTATGAGGCATTTGAAATGAAAACTATTTTCATTTGATATCATTATTCTTTTCTATATGTATTATAAAGTTATAAATGCAATCGATGATCATTATATTTTGTATATAAATTGTGAGGAGTACAGAAAAAGACATCTTTTAAATTACTTTAAGAGCAATATTTAGATTGCTGATAATATGGTTCTAATTTTGTTTAAGCTAATATATACACTGCAGTTGTCAAATATTTTCATTAATAATGACCTAATCTGTACTAAAATGGGATTGCCTTTTAGATGTCCCTAAATGAGGTCATGTAGGTGGCAACGGTTATCATGTCTAAAGTAAAAAGTTTTATTATTAACCAATAAACCAACAACATAAATAAAAAAAAAATATACAGTTAATTTCCCGCGGCTTCGCACACCTTGTCTATGCAGTGATTATTTTCGATTCTTTATTGTACATACATATATATAGAAGAATAACGAACTTGCAAACTAATGATTAATTTTTATACATATTTTAATCCTCTTCTTCACCACCTTAGGGGTTGAATTTCCAAATCCTCCCAAAGTACTCAAGTACAGTGTAAAGGGAATCCGAATGCAAACTTTTATTATCTTAGCCCCAGTAGTTTCGGTTTTATTTTGATGTCAGTCGGTCAGTTGTTCTTATATATATATGTGTGTGTGTGTATATAAAGTAATGAAGTAACATTGCTAGCATTGTTATGTTTCGTTCGGTCAGTGAGAGCGCCGGAGGCCCACCTCCTTTCCCCTTTCCCTTCCCCTTTCTCCTTTTGCTACCCCTCCCCCATACACAGGCTGGCAACGCGCTTGCGACTCCCCTGGTGTTGCTAGTGTCTATGGACGGTGGTGATCACTTAACATGAGGTGACCCACCTGTTCGTTTGCCTCCTTTTGACATAAAAAAAAGATTATTATTATTTACTGAAGTGGTTGAAACATATGGTGAATGTGTATAGGTACGATGAGAACGAAGCCAAGGCGGCTCGCGACGCCCAGGAGCGTTCCCGAGCGGCGCTACAGCGATACCTGTTCTATTGCAACCGCTACATGAACCACATGCAGTCGCTCCGCTTCGAGTCCAAGCTCTACGCTTCCATCAAGGAGAAGATGGAAGAGATGCAACAACATAACATGAGCTGGATCGAAGTTAGTACACTGAACTAATTTTTAAAAAACCTGCCCTGGACACAAAAAAGGACAAGTATTAAATAACATTAAAAAAAGGTTTGATATATAATTACAATGTTTATTCGGCATATGGAACTAAAAGACCCTAAAGAGTTATCTTCTATGTACATATATGTCGGGATGACATTGAGAGGGTAGTTATAAAGGTATGACGTCTTCTTTGTCATATAAGCGATCAGTCAATGAAGACCATTCAAGTAGATAATTGTAATAAAAGCATTTACTTTAAACAGCAGATACACTACTGAATATGATGTGTATTACGTAGAGATGTGAATGGCCTGACATTCTACCCTAGAATGATTAATCCCACTTGTAGGGTTCCCTACTGGGATGTGAAATGATAGGCACAAGAGCTGCGAACCAACTAACTGTTTATTACAATATAAATTCCTTATATCTTATGACATATGTGTGTGTGTTCCCACAGCACTTTATGTTAATTATATTTTTTTAACTGACTAGCCGCTGTTGACCTAACATACCTTCACAACTTCACGAGGCTTTTAGAGCGAACGCCTAGAGCATTCAGCCTAATAGTCATAATCTCAAGGATGCCAAAATGGCTGAACCACGTCTTCGGCTCTTGTATGCAACATGAATCGAGTTAAACCTACCATATAAGCTAAGCTGGATAGCTTGGTTATACATGTATACTTTAGCAAGACACATATGTGTATCTTCATATGTGTTGCTCGACAGTGTACATGTAATTGAATCTTATAAATTTGGTTAGCGCTAATTAACCAAGGAACGTGGTCCCTCTCACAGAACCTGTGTACGTAACATGTGCGTGCGCACGTGTTTGGAGTGCAGTGTGGTGTGTATATGAAACTAGTGTATAAGGAACTAATGAACTAGTGTATATTAGAGGGGTCCACTCGGGGGATTGAAGATAAACTGCTGCGGATGACCCCTGCTCCTTGGTCACTACGTCTTTTTAAATCTTTTTAAAGGCTTGCTCCGTATTAGAAGGGTAGCGAGTAATATTTATGTTAGTACAAATACTTTTTGATGGTACAACGGGTCTTTTTGCAGACATATATAATGAAAGTACAGTTCTTTTGAGGCTCAATCACGGTAAAATTACTGAACTTATCAGCATATAGCATGACCATTTGATGCAGAATGTTATAGATGTAGACGTAGATGGTTATAGGTTAACTATGTTTTGGATTTGATTGACTGTGCCATTTTTTTAATGCTCAATGAATCGGCTAGTTACTATATATTATCCTTTGATTTGATCGCATACTAGGTGCAGTTTCTGAAGAAAGCCGTGGACATACTCTGCCAGTGCCGGCAGACGCTGATGTACACGTATGTGTTCGCGTTCTACCTGCGGAAGAACAACCAGTCGGTGATATTCGAGGACAACCAGCGCGACCTCGAGTCCGCAACCGAAACGCTCTCAGAGTACCTCGAGAGAGACATCACCAGTGAGAACCTCGCTGACATCAAGCAGAAGGTCCAGGATAAATACAGGTATTGTTAATTACATTTCAAATTAGTTGAAAAGAAACATTTTTCCAAATTTGAAGACAGTAACTCCAGCAGAGTAACAACTCACAGACAATGATATTATAACAAAAAAGCTACATACATTACTTATATGATATTTTGACAAAACAAATGGCATGATAATCCACACATATGTAAAGTAATATTATAATGCTGCACTATCTTAGATAAAATGTAGAAGTAAGATGGCATATTCTCAATAAAGGTGGTGAAAAAGAAATAGTTATATGTTGCTTAGATACAGTCAAGCAAGCAAGTTTTAGCAAGGCGCTGTCAAAGCGCTTATGACGTGTCAACAGCTATTTAGTTATAATATCATTGTTCACAAATTATATTTCACAAGCCCTACTGTCCATTTTTAAAAATTTCGCCCGGGGTAGTACCACCCTCTCATAGAAAACCGACGTGAAGTAACAGTGCTTGCATTGTTGCGTTTCGTTCGGTCAGTGAGAGCGCCGGAGACCCATCTCCCCTCTCCTCTCCTCTCCTCTCCTTTTCCCTCCCCTAACCCTTCCCTCCGAAAGATGGCAACGCACTTACGACTCCTCTGGGGTTGTTAGTGTGCATGGATGGTGGTGATCACTTAACAGCAGGTGACCCACATGTTCGTTTGCCACCTATGACATAAAAAAAAAAAAAAAATTTTCGAACTGACTACGCTACTGATCTGACAGGCCTTTAGAGCTTCATCACCATACTACATCCGTACCTGTCCAACAGTTTGACATGATACTTATTACATTTCAAAGTAGTAAGCGGCTGACATATTCGTTTCGTTTCTTTATACCTATACATTATACATTCACAATTTTACAATAGAATGGGACAGATATAATGTTTTCCAAAGAAAGCTTAAGCCCCATTAGTTTTCTGTAAGCGAAACAGACATAGTATAGGACAGAGATAGTATGGACCTTCATGATTTCTGTATAATACTCTTAATTACACAAGGACAAGTATTTACACGGAACAAAGTGAAGTGAGACATAGTAATTCAAAGATAAATATTATATACATAATCGTCTCGTAGATTAACTTTGTTTCAACTTTAAGACCAAAACACTAAGTTACATTCGTATCACTAAGTTACGTTAAGTGTCTGAGTGTATAACAGTCTCTAGAAGTAAAATATTTAAATGAATATGGGTTTTTTTGAAGTTATACTTCTTTTGGCGCGTTAGGGAAAAATGATGAGAGTAAATTTTTACGATGCGCGCGCACACCGTCACGAAAAACCGACACCCCTGAAGTTAACCCCTCGAGTATTGAAAACCATAAGGCTTTAAGCTCCATACAAACGAAAGTAGACCTTATGATGCACAGGTCAGCAAACATTTTGGCAGTATAAGTTTTCAAAAATACTGGATTTATTACAAGATTTGAAAAATAAGAAATTATGTAATGTAAAATTACAATTTGTTTATAAAATGTATTATTAAATTATTCTTTCATTCCTAAGAACTTTTTTTTTACTTAACCATGAAGTTTACAATTTATTTATTGTATTTATACTTTTAGGTTAGAAAAAATATTTTACATTAAATACTTAATTAAATAAATATTAAATTATTATAATATAAATATATCAAATGAAATATTAAATAATTTAGACAAATGAATATGATAGCAGTAGTTTTTGGGCACTTAACATTACTATTGTCTTCTCTATTTATTTCATATAAAACTTATTGTAAGAAAATATACTAAGACCTAGCTAAAGGGTATACCCAAGACTAAAACAAAATCTATACCAATCAATTCAGTTGTCCTAAACATACTAAAACAAAAACAATTGCTTATATATTATGCAAGGATAGCAGTTTTTT
>MU159013.1:235870-266712 GCA_015888305.1 Antheraea pernyi
GTGAACTGTATTAAACTTAGATAAAACGAATTTGAATTATGGTAGTGTATACAGTTATTGATACAAATGAAAAAGCATTTTTTATAACATAAAGTTACTCATAAACACAAAATAATTACTCCTACACTCATAAATAACTCGACATTCTAGCAGAAAACTGTCAATGCGTCACGTGATGTTGCTACAAAGAATTATTGCCTATACAATAGTTGCTAATCGAAAATAAGAAAAATACGAAATATATTTTAAATTAGCTATAATTATTTATGAAAATAATTTATAAATATATGATAATATAACAGCTATATAATTTTCATATAATAATTATATTATTGTGACCATAGATTTATAGACTTATAGGAATACATAGGGTAGGTACACGTACTAAATGTCTTTGCCGATGGCGGGAAATTTAAAAACTTAAAAAAAAACTTGTGGGACGTTTTCATCCCATTCGAAAGTCAAAAGGATAAATAGCTATTGTCAACATTTTGTTTCTTTGTATTTGTTGTTTGTATTTCTTTGTATTAAAACTTTCAATGTATTAAAAACCTTTTTTCTATTGTTATTGTCGTTTTTTCTACAAACGTAGAATAAGGCGAAAGATAAAAAATTTGAAAAGATTTTTATCTTATTACGCCAAAGAAGTATAACCTCTAACGCGTGTACATAAGTACACACACACTTTTTTTTTATCGAACTGACTATGCTATTGACCTAGCAAGGTCTTAACAGCTTCGCCGGACTACAATGGATATTGTATTCAAGAACTTATATGCAAGATGGGTTCTTAGTCGTCCGACTAGCTTGTGTCCGCTACTACGTTCGCGTGAAAATGTTTGTTATTTCGTGAGAACTACTTGTTTTATTTGGTTGAATTATGTGATTTTTCTGTTTGTGATTTTAATTTGGTCATTATACTTAATCCCTTAAACCTTTTTTACCGTTTTTATATTATATTGCAACTGCTTTTCTCTTATGGGAAAACATAATGGTATGTTGCCTAGGGAATATTCTTGAAAGTTCTCTCCTCAATTAGCTCCTAAATACAGCTGCTAGAGCACATGTATACTTGCTCAGGGATAAAATATGAAGGGATTTGGCCATGTCTGTATGTTTATCTATTTTTGATCAAATTCGTCATTTTTGTTTGCAGGCCGTTTTAAAACATCGGTAAATTCGGGCGATTTATTTAGATTTCTGAAAGCTTCTATTCCTTATGATAATCGATTTATGGATAAAATCAAAACATAGAGCCATGTTGGTGATAGATACAGATTATACGGTATAAAAATATTTGCTCTAGGGTCATTATCTAGGGAGGAAAAAGGGAAATACGTTTCTATGGACAGAACGCCGCCCGCGTTTCCTCTTAAATGTACCAACTAACTTTCATCATAGGGTTTTCCATCACTATACACCCAGGCTCATTGTAGATTTAGTCCATTGTCCGTCGTGTTCATCATACTGATGGTTCATATTAATATTTATAATTAAACATTCAAACGCGGTACAAATTGGTGTGTTTTAAGGCCACCACTACACTTGATTCGTTTTTTTTTCTACTTTCGTTTAATTTATTATATACGTCAAAACTCGTTGTATTTGTGAGCAAATACTCGGATATTTTTTTACTTAACTTTTAGGTACCTACTTTAGGACGGATTTTTAATGAGGTTGTCTTTATGGCGGTTGCATTTTGACCATGTATGAATTTTAAAGTTACAATACTATATACTGTTATAATTATTTATTAGTACACTTTAAAGAAATACTAATTAGTCATCCGGTTTCAGATATTGCGATAGCCGACGTAAGGTGCTGTTGGAGCATGTTCACGAGGGATACGAGAAGGACGGCTGGGACTACACAGAGTAAATCTCTTCCTATCTCCCTTCACAGTAGCTACACGCAACTCCCTTTATCTCCCACGAAAACTAGTAAAAATATACATGCTCCATATACGTGGGTAAATTATCGCCGGTAAATCTGTTCTACGTCTCCTCGAAATATGTCCAAATTTGGGTTAATATTCGAGTGAACGGTTAAAATGATTACCGTGTGAATTAATCTGATCAAAGTAACTTTGATTCAGTGTTTTGAAAATTTGCACTTTGGCGGTACTCGATTGTAATAATATATATTGTAAATACTAGTTGCTTTCGGAATACTAAAGTTTATTAAAAATACTAAGTATATCTATATATATATCTTCGAAAAAGTATTTTCAAACGTAATAATTGTTGGTTTGATTTTTACTTCTTATAGTTTTAATTTAATATTTTGGAAAATTACGCCCCATGACATTGCGTAGGTATTAATTATGGTACTGAAATAAAAAAAAAAATCTTCAAAAATATTACAGATATTTTATTTTACTGAACCGTTGGCACATATAACTTTTTTACAGGGCAAATAAAATTATTATATATATTAAGTCACACTATATGAAATTAGATTGAGCACATTATCTATTTATGTAGACAGACAAACGTATTGTGATATATATTTTGTGGAACTAACTTCAGTACTATATAGCAACATAGTCTTCATCTTAGAAGAACGTGCATTAGAAATAGCTCCTAAATTACGTTTCGTAATTATAATAAATATTAATACAGCCCCGTATCTAAGATTTCTCCTAAGCAGGGCAAAATCACTATAATAGCTGCCTCATTTTCGTTAGAAATTTCTAGATGCAACAATTCCTCAGGCAGATAAACCACACACTCATAATGAACGAGCTCAAAAATCAACTTACGAGTACTTGTCAAAATTATCTTAGAATGCGTTCCAAAATCTTTTTAGTATACCCTGCAATTTAGATTAGGATTCTTTCCAAAGTCAACATGGAACGTGTTCCAAAATCAACGTGGCATGCGTTCCAAAATTAACGTGGCATGCGTTCCAAAATCAACGTGGCGTGCGTTCCAAAATCAACGTGGCATGCGTTCCAAAATCATCTTAGAATGCGTTTCGAAATTCGAAATTCGAAATTCGAAATCAGCACAAAACGTGTTCTAAAATCAACATGAGATGCGCTTCAAAATTGACTTCAAGTGCGTTCCGAAATCAGCATAGGATGCGTTTTAAAATCAACTTCGAATACGTCCTATAATTAACATAAAACTCGTTACAGAACTAAAGAATGAATCGATACTACACTACGCACCTTGGTTATTAAACAATTTTTATTTCAATCATAAATTCTGCGCCTTATTGTATTGCCGCTCAGGTAGGTCACTCTAGATCTAGGCTTGTGTTTGTACCAAAATAAAACTTTACTTTCTTGCCGTATGTTATTTGTAATTACTTTTACAAGTAGATTTTCTATAGTTCTATTTCTTCATAAAATACTGAATCTTAAATCACCGTGGAAAGCTCTTAAAATAGTATAAAGAAAATTGAAGTTTTTCAATTGATACCTTGCAATATAAATAGAAATGTACATCCAATAATGCAATATATATAGTTGTTGTCACTAACTAAAAACATTACAATTAGTAGGTATATAATATTATATTTTCAGTTTGGTTCATCTACAGGATTTAATTTAATTTAAGCGTATAAGGGAACTAAATTGTTATTTTAAATTAACATTTGTGTCCTGGATATTATTGTCAAATCTTTTAATATTTCATTTTATTCTGACCTAATAATCCGTTGTCAACCGGAGTCATAAACTGAGCTGAGAGAGAGAGAGAGAGATTATTTCATATTATTTTAATTCCATTGCAATACAAAGAAAAGAATTAACAAGCGAACGTATATGTAATAGATCTCTGAAAAACATACGTTTCCTATATAATTTAGTCGATATAATATAGAAAAACCGCGACCTAAATTTATCGTCTAAAGGAAACCATTTTGTTGAAAATTATTCTCACAGTAAATACTCATTTTATAAATTTCAACGATTAATCTCAGATGGTTTTTTTTATTTATCTTTGTAACAAAATAAGTAAGATCCTGTTTTATATTCATTATACACGTGTAACTGGATCCATGAGGTTAGATAATTTTTAACTCTTCAATGTGTGACATTGTTTATTTTTAAAAGTTGTAATTTCATCACTACATTATCTTGTAGTATGATTTTTATCATATATAATTGGGGCTATATTAATATGAGAAATAGTTATTAATAACATTTTTTTATATATTTACGGAGTTTTAATATGTTGTTTATAATCAATCTATGTTTAAGGGTTATGAATATAATTTTAAATTATCTGTACACGGACGCTTTTCTACACGTTCTAAAAGAACAAATGGCGAGTATATTATTTTTGACGGACTGGTTTTTTAAAGTTTTCTTACGTTAACATGTATTTGAATACAGTAGTTTACTTTTTTGTTTTAGCGTTAAAAGTTAAAATACCCAAACGTACGTCAGAACGTAACACCGTGAGTTTAAAAAATGTTCGTGCTTGCTGTACTTAACCCTGAGACAAGATTGTTTACTATCTCATTATTGTATGTATCGATCATTTAGATCTCCGATTATTATATAAACTCACTATAAAGTTGAAGTCATACGGTTAGCGATACTGTAACAAATACTCGAGATTTTAATAACTTTGGATGAAATTTTTGTATTGACTAAAATATATAAAGTTATAAATATTTTAACTGTTATTATAATGTTTTAATTGAATCAAGAACAATCAAGAATCTCAAATGTTTTTTTTTTAATATCCAGTGACGGATTATAGAATTTCGCGCTTTTATACAACTTAGTTGGCGGTAAAACAAACGTGAATATATCACGTTCCAGATGTCGACTTATACCTTTTCTATCATCGCTGTTGATAAAGTATTTAAAAAAAAACAACATAACTTCCTCAACCTCTAGAAATTGATAGAGGTCCTACATTAAAAAGAATACAACGTGAGGTCAATTCCATTAAGGAGTTTGTTAAATGATATTTGTTACGTATGAAATATATCCGTATCATATTATCGCTCGCCGTGTGAAATTAACCTAATTTCATTTGTCACAATATATTTGCTGTAATTTTATTACCATAGTATTGTGTATATGAGAATTTATCTTCGCTTAGTTTACGGAGCTTATTCTATACTTGTATTATATTATTATGACCTCATTTTCATATTATTTTAATGTTTTAATTAAGCTTATGTAAGTTATGGTTTAGTTTTTTTGGTTTATAATGTTTTCTTCTAATAACGTCTTTAATAAATAATAGTGGCACAATTTATGAATAAATAATGTTAACAGTTTAGGTTGTACAAGAATATTTTTACCAAAAAATCCTACTTTATTAATCAATTATTGATAACCAATATACTTTTAAACCATTGCTTCAGATAATATTACCGTCGGTGAACTTCTTGCGATTTTATCTTGTAGATTATAGTAACGTGGTTTAATTCTTAACAGATGGTCAGCCATATGTTCAAGTATGCTTATAAAAAGATGTTTCGTTTCCAAAATACTGAATGGCACAGCCGTTTAAGCTGTGAACTTGATTTTTACAAAATACAGTGAAACCTGGTTAAGAGAAATATGGTTAAGAGACATCAAGGGACCTGCAATGTCGTTTCACTTATAGAGGTATTCCACTTACCCAGTGTCTCAGATATACAGGTATAAATAAATATCTGTCTCATTTACAGAGGGTTCCATTAATAGAGGTGAGAATAAAGGTTATACAGGTGCGATCATTAAATAAAATAACGTGTTATGTATGTAAATGAGTTTTAATAAAAAAAAAATAGTATGTACTTAAAGGTAATCATACAAATGTAATCAACAAAAATATTCAAGCTCGTTTTTACACGTAAACAACAACAACAAACAAACAATGTTATCTCAGTTACAAAGGTTTATGCATATAAAATTTACTCGCTGTCTCAGTTATAGAGGTAACTATCGAAAGAAAAAATCCCAGGTATAGAGGTTTACCTCGTCCCACTAACAGAGGTAATTCAGTGCCAAAGTGTTGGGACCTCAGCATGAGTTCCAGTTATGGAGGTTTCTCACTTATCCAGGTCCCACTTAACCAAGTTTCACTGTATTTACAATCATTGCTACAATGCTTTACAGTCATTGGCTCATATGTGTATAATATATGACCAGGCCGTATACTTCCTGGTGCATGAAAAATGCCTCTTTTTGAGCCATATAAACAGTACCACGTTTGGCAAGTATGAGAACCACAGTAAGGCGACGGGTACAACTTTCTGAAATTAAATATCGTCGTACAGTTTTTACTGTCTCTTACGCGTTCCTTCCAGTTGTCCTGGTCATTATTCATTAAGGTCATTAATCATTTCGATTTGTGTATTTTTTAAATTATAGCAGAGGTTCTATTATTCTTTGCATCTGATACTGTCGTTGTCGATACGTTTACAAATGAACGAATTTCAATCTGTCCTTAAAGGTTTCAAAAAGTATGTAATCAATAACTACATGTTATGTTATATTTTTAAACATGACTTTTGGAGTTTTTGGCGGGATCTTGGTCTGTCATGTAGTGGATTTTATTTTTTATTCATAATCTTGTGTTACTTGACTCTATATTGTGTAAAATTGGATGTGTTTTATGCAATATAATTTGTTTATTGTGCATAAGTGAAGTGAATGGAAAATAATACCACGGACCATGAGTTCTGAGATGCCACAAAAACTCCATGGAAAGTTCTAACAAGATGGCCACCATCTTGTTAGTTTATTGAAATTATATCAAGAAACTTGTAATATCGATACTCACTTGACAATGGCAGTATAAAGTCTACTAGAAGACTGATTGCCAAAAATAAAGTAAAAAAAAACATGACTTTTATCTTCTTTGCCTTTAGTTGTGTAAAGTGGTCGATATTGCTATAGTTTTTTTTTAAATATTTATCTTTGAATTGTACAGTCAAACTCTAAAGCGGAAGTTCACAGATGGTGTATTTTAATTCTATAATGAAATAGTGCCTAGAAGGCTTCCAATTTTTTAAATATTATTATCGATCAGATCTCAACATTTTCAGCCTATTATAAATTATTCTCAAACAATTTATAGTCAAACATTTACTACCCAAAGGGCGTATTGACTCAGTTGTAAAAATTAATTTAACAGTAAATCGTGTCAACGGAATACGTAACTGTTTTTCCAAATTGAATATCTCGAAACTCTGCTTTTGTAAAATAATTCTCGAGCTACATATCTCTTTGTCTTTATGGTTAATGGATTGTGTATAAGTCGATTGTACTGCCAGTAAGATTACGGGAAAGATTATTGCAGCATTGCAGCTTCGGAAGAGATATCACATAGTGAATTATCTACTAGGTTATACAGGTCCTCCATATAAATGATTCAAATGGTATTTCTAAATAAATTTATCTGGGGGATTTAATCGGTGTACACATACTACTACTGTACATATAGATGCTGTATAGATTTGTATGGTTAAGGTATAATACACAGTACCTAATATATATTGTATTGGATAGCATCTTGTGTGTGCCTACGCTTAGGACACAATTGTCTTAATATTAATTAAGACGGAAATAAAAATAGTAACATCGAATGAATTTTAATTATTTATTCCTTTAGAATGTTTCCTATATGATCCAAATCCTTTACTTGTTCTATATCCCATCTCGTCGTAATTCTTAATTTTTTGACACCATTTTGTTATCCGTAAATTGATAATAATTGATGTTAATCAACAAGCAGGAGCGACGAATGCTCGATTTCTCTTTATTTGGGAAAATGTATAGTTAGACTTAACCCCTCGGCTGATATTTTAACACACAGATCTCAAAATTACTCATGTTTTAAATGTCTAACCAATTTTTTTTTTAATTATAATTTTCCATTACATTATCTGTTATTGATCAAGTTTTTCAATTTTTGTACTAATTAAGGTATTTTTTTAAACTTATGCAGCCAGTAGTCTATTTATTGACCAGTGTATCATAAGGTACATTCGTTTGTATGAAGTTTAAACCCTTATGGTATTTGTGCAGTCCAGGGGTTAATCTATAAATGGCAGGTTTCTGTTGCGAAATATTTCTGCACCTATTGTTCGGAAATCATGTCTCAAGAAAGAGTCAACATATTATATCTTGTTAAAGATCGTAACATTGTCATAGATCATCAAACAAATCACTTAATAATAGTGGCGATGACGAATCGATAAGATACCATGAGTCGAGAATGTCGCCAACCTTAAAAATATACCCACACGAATACAGCATGAGTCTAGCAATTTTATTATCCATCTTATCTTCTCCATAACTGTTGGGAATGAACGACGATAGCCCCACTATGTGATTGTTTAGTATTAAATAAATTTTTATAATTGTCCGTTTCGGTGAAGCAGTAGAGGTATCATATTAGAACAACTAAGGTGTGTAATAAATACAGAAAATAGTCAACAATTAGCCTATACGCATACATAAATACAGTGTCTGTTGTTTGGACGAGTTAATCTTCTGAACGATTTTCACGTGATTTTTACTCTCAGATGGCTTTCTATAGTATTATTTAAAGTATATCTCGTTCGCTTTTTTATAGAGCCAAAGTAGCACTGTAATATTTAACAGGGTTAATCTAAAATCAGAAAACGAGCTATATACTCGTAAGTATTAATTGTAATGACAAATGTAAAGTGAAAAAAGTACACAATTAATTCAGATAAAACATGAAGATCTCATGAAGCAAAAATAACTATATTGATATAAAGTTGCTGACATCCGATATTATTATGTTACTAGCGGTACCCGCAGCTCCGCACGCGTTTTTTAAATTTGTTTAAAGAAATATAAAATATTGAGACCATCTACAATTATACAAATGCTCTTTAAAAACGATTGTAAGTACAACGCGTACGTCTCTTATAGTAAAATGTAACGTATTGATTAGATATATAAATACTAACAGTGTGGCAAATGAGGTTTATCGTCAGCAACATATTTGGAAACTTAACCCACCATATCCCCTCAGTGCTCACTAACATTGTATAAGGAACTAATGAAAAAATGACTTAAAGATAGATAATTATATAATATGCCCATATTAACAATAAGTAATACGTTTATGGTCTAATATCTTATTAGAAAGACCCCTTCTATCTTTAAAATTACTATTAATAATTATAACGTTGAATTGTAAACAATGAATGAGCTGACGTCTTGAAATCTTGCATAAATATAAATCAAGATATAAAACGTTATATCTATCTAAGCAGTTTTTAATATTTGACAATTTATATAAAATAAAATGGTCGCCAAAATGACCAAAAAGACAATATAATTAAGAATACATACATACAGATACATGAATGTCACTTATATTTATTCTTGGAGTCCAGTACAACGCATGTCTTAGGCGCATGTTTAAAGTGAACAACATATTTTTGCTAAATTTCATGCGGACGAAATCGCGGGTAACACCTAATCGAAAATAGATTAACCTAAATTACTTTTTATACGGTTAGCTACCTGCCAGTGAAAGTCCCATGAAAATCGGTGCAATCGTTTTGGAGATAGCATTGCGTGCTAAGCCACGGTATAACAGCTAATCTAAATTAAAATAGACTAAATTACTTTTTATGAAGTCTGCTATATGCCCGTGAAAGTCCTGTATACATGGGTCGAACCGTTTTGTTGATAGCAGTGCAGATGAAGCCACGGTGATCAACTCGTCTAAATTAAAATAAATTAAATTATTTTTTATGTTGTCCACTATCTGCCGGTGAAAATCTCGTAAAAAAAAGTCGAACCGTTTTGGACATAGTACTGTGGGCAGAAAGAACCACGGTTAACAGCTAGTCTAAATTAAAATAAACTAAAATACTTTTATAATGTCCGCTATATCCGGTGAAAGTCTTGTATACATCGGTCGAACCGGTCTGGAGATAGCAGTGCGGGTGAAGACACGGTTATCAAGTAGTCTAAATTAAAATAGATTAACTTACTTTTTATATTGTCCATTATCTGCCGTTGAAAGTCTCGTAAAAATAGGTCGAATCGTTTTGGAGATAGTACTGCGGGCAGAGCCACGGTTAACAGATAGTCTAAATTAAAATAGACTAAATTACATTTTATAATGTCCGCTATATGTAGGTGAAAGTCCTATAAACATCGGTCGAACCGTTTTGGAGATAGCACTGCTGGCGAAGCCACGGTTAACAGCTAGTCTAAATTAAAATAAACTAAATTAATTATTATAATGTCCGCTATCTGCCAGTGAAATTCCCGTCAAAATCGGTCCAGTCATTTCGGAGATTACCCGGAACAAACAGACAGACGCACAAAAATTTTAAAAATTACATTTTTGTTATCAGTTGTGTGTATACTTTCACACCCAATCAGTAAAAAAATATTATTTTGATATTACATACAGACACTTCATTTTTATTAAATGTATAGATTTAAACCGACGTGAAGTAATATTGCTTGAATTGTTACGTTTCGTTCGGTCAGTGAGAGCGCCAGAGGCTCACCTCTCCTTCCTCTCTTCTCCCCATCGCTTCCCCCCAAACACAAGCTGGCAACACATTTGCGACTCCCCTGGTGTTGCTAGTGTCTATAGATGGCGGTGATCACTTAACATCAGGTGACCCGCCTGTTCGTTTGCCTCCTATAATATAAATATATATATATATATGGCCGTGTAGGTTAATCAAAATAGTAATATTTACAGACAAAAATGTAATTGACTCACTAGCATACAATTGCACTACAATCACACAACTTGTAAGGTTGTCGCAGTTCACTTGAATATATCTTCATTTTGTTTTTATTCGTATTTGCTATGGAGGGTAGAGGTAACTCTCCATAGTATTTGCTCTGATGTCTAGAACAGAACTCCAATCGGACTCATAGCGACGCTCTATACACCGTAACTCTAGAAGGCTGATGTCAATATTCGGATGATTCGACAAAGTTCGAAACGCGTTAGCTTTAGAACTTCACTGTTTCTAGTTCCCACGGTTGATGATTTATCTTGTTTATATGTTATAAAAACGTATTTACTTAAAAGAACATCTCTTCAATGTTGTCTAATTGATTTGTCACAACAGGGACGCCCTGGCACCTTCTCCGACGAAACCCAGTAAAGCCTAGCGACTGGTTATTCTACGGTGAGTCAAATCTGATAGTTGAGTTTGATAGCTGATTATTAAATTAATGATGTCTAAGTTAAGATATCAGTTGATAATATTGTATTACTTAGTTAGTGTAAGGTATAGGTAACTAGAATTTGGATTGTATTTAGTTATCAGTTCTGAAGTATAACATATACCTATCTACATATATTATAGCTGAAGCATTTATACATTATGACCGGTATCAGTTGACAACTTGAGAGTTCAACTATTTTGATGTGAAACATCTAAAGGCACGGGTAAACCTGATTTTTGGCTTGGTGCGATGTGGCGACGCAAAACACGAACTATGCACTATTAATGAAATACTCAAAAACATTTGCAACCCTATCTGTATAAACATAAGATTAAAATTGTTTTGTCGGCCTCTCGTTATACTTGTGTTACGCGGCACGTGCCGACGACCTAGCGCCCTTTGATAAATGCCGCCAAAAACACCGCCTGCGCCTGCGCCTAACGGTGATTTCTTTGATTTTTTTTAAATGTAATATGTAATAAAATAAATAAACAGTCATTATTTTATGGAACAAATTTGTAATGCTTTCTTTATCTTTTCATTATGCCATAGCTGTTTCTTGTCGTAATATGTTCTTTTATGCATATAACTTATACAAAACAATTTCGATGTTTCACATCTGCCAGGCGTCCCGTATCGGCTCAATTTTTTTTAGTTATTACTGATTATAGTTCTATTTTTCGCAGATGTTCGTTTTGTCGTCCACCCGAAACGTTTTGTATCGTTTAAAAATCGGACAAGTAAATAAAGACTAACTATTAAAGATTAATCTTAATGTCTTAGTTAGAATGTAACGTAACTACATAATTATCACAGAAAATTCATGACTTGTAATTTATAAAAAAATGTATAGGTGAGTTTTGTATACAATCGAATAAAAACAATAATAAAAATAGACAAGGATGTTTTATTGTGATTTTTAATAATTAAATGCTTGTGCCTACTACCCGACGGTATATGGAACAATATAAGGAGATAATAAAAGGTCTAAAATTAGTAAAAAAATCTTGAGTAAAAATTTCGCAAAATCGCTTTGTCAAATAGTCGAAAAGTCGCTTCTTGCGTCTGAAAGAAAGAAAGAAAATACATTTATTTGCAAAACACATCAAGTAATATTAAACACGTACAAACTAAAAACGTACATATAATATAGATAATGAAGGATATAAGTAAAAATCGTCGGTTAGTGTATGTGTGTGGCGAATGGGCCTCGAGTCAGCATATGTGCTGAAGGAGTTTATCCTTCAGCGCTGATTTTCACTCAGGACCCTGAGTGTTATGTGTGCGCTGCGTGATTAGGTGCATATTGAATGTCGTGTAGAGAAACTATGTAGTGTTTAGTGTAGTGGAGTTATATAAATTTGAAAAAGAACAAAAAAAAATATTGCGTGGTCGTGCGTGAAAATAGTCCCTCCGCGTGGAAGAAGGGAAACTTCGTAATGTGGAAATGAAAATAGAAGGGTAGAAATTGTTTTTATTTTATTTTACCAATTTGATGAAATTGATTTTACCAATTTCAAATCAATTCTAATCGGTTTAGTAGACCTATATATTACCCCTTAAAACCTCACAAACTCACAAACTTTACCTCTTTATAATATTAGTTACAAATTACATAGTATAACTTTGCCACGTCTGTCTGTCTATCTGTCTGTTCGCGATAAACTCAAAAACTACTGAATGGATTTTCTTGCAGTTTTCACCAGTAGATACAGTGATTTACCAGTTTTGGTATATAATTTGTTAAAGTTTTTTAATATCAGGGACAACGTCCACCGGGCCCGCTAGTAACCAATAAATGAGTTTCCTCTCATGGGTTTTAAATTCGGTGCATTGGTTGAAATTTGAAATTCGCTATTGAACAACTAGAAATTATATTATTATATTTTCTGGAAAATATCGGTCAATTTTTATAATAGTTATTCACGAACATGTTTCTCTTAATTTTTGTTATTAAGCTTTGATCTTCGGACTAGATTGAATTGCTATTCGGTAAGGGGCATAGGTCTGGTAGTAAATGGACGAGTATTTCTGAAATGATATTAGATGATAGTAACATGATTCGGGGAAACTCGCCCGAATAAGGACGACAGAATAATTTATTTTCCTTCGAAATTATGTAGTACACGACTTATTTATTAGTTTAAATTCATAGTTACGAGGGCCTGCATGTCGATCATATAAAAAGCGAGTGCCTGGAGGATGGTGAACTGTTCAGTACCACGCCGTATCCCGAAAGTCAGCTATAAACAATTAGAGTGTGAGCAACTTCGATCAACAATAACTGAGCAACAACTGAATGGTGTAGTGACACGCTGCGACTAGGAGAACAGAATTGTTCACAAAGAGTGAGGCCAATTTAATTGTCGATGTTAAATTTTAATACACCTATGATTTTATTAATGTCACTGTTTTTTATATTTAATTCCACGCGAACCACGTCGCGGGTACAGCTAGTTAGAAATAAAACGTATTGTTTTTAATTTATCAAAACGTATTTGAAACAAATAATAATAATGATACTTCGAGATTTTTTTTTTTATGTCATAAGTGGTAAACGAACAGGTGGGTCACCTGCTGTTAAGTGATCACCACCGTCCATGGACACTAACAACAATTCCTCTGGAATCGCAAGTGCGTTGCCACCCTTTGGGGGGGGAGATATGACGTAATTTGGGGTGTAAGGGGTGTCGAATAACATCGAAGACTTGAGACATCCAAGCCAACCTCACCTGCACGTGGTGCACCCTGCTGAATAACGGACGAGGCAATGGCGAAAGCGGGGTGGTAGGGTTTTACTGCCCGACTGGGTCGCAACCACCATGTGTATGGCGAAAAAGCCCCTCATAGTGATTCGTTTCTGCGGGTCGCGTTTCGGGATCAGCCTGTGCTGATCGCCTGCGCCTGGTGCAGCGGCGACCAGCGATGGATAGTGTGTCACCATGTGGTCGCCATTGTTTTTGGATTGTAATGTGCTTACCATCAGGCACAGTGCAGTCACTTTGCCGTGCCACAATAAAAAAAAATTAGATTGAATGCAGTTATTATAATCACAATTAAGCGGTCATATTGTAGATACCTATATGTCGTGGAATATTATCATCGTCGAATAAATTTATATTACAGTATTATCTTGTTGGATTGTTTTGAGTACTAAAAATAACTTTAATAACTTTAACCTCACGTGTCGTCCACGAAACCAAGGAGTGCGGCTTCCGGAGAGATAAAAGTTACCACAATTTCGCTGATTGGGACAATTGGGCAAAATTTAGGGACTGCCAAAAAATGGGAAAGACTTTTCATGACCGATCTGAAATAATATTACTGCGTACATTAGTTTTTCTTTCATATCTATCAATACTAACTGACCAATGCAACATCGTCTGCATCAAATCGGTTACTACCTCTTCCAATTCATAACTCCTATCCTCTTTCAAAACCTAGAACCCTATCTATCTATAATATTTATTAAATAGTACATTATTGTTTACATTATTGAATTAATTAACATTTGATCACCTCAAATCCTAAAAAAGTTTAATTTTATAGGTAATATTTTTATTACTATTTGAAATGGATATTATGTTAATTTTGTCATTGACATGATTCTGTGTGGATGTTTTTTTAAAGTTATTTGGGAAAAAACATGACGGGTGGATTATATGACTACAAAAGTTGAGTATAAAGATGTATTACAAGCTAAATTTAAAACAAGTTCATATTGAATTATAATTCAGTTATAAAAAAATTGTGATACAAATAACATTAATTTTTGAATTTAATATTTTTCCACTGCCTTAAATCTCTTTTTTTTTTTTTTTTTTTCGAACTGACTACGCTTTTGACTAAGCAAGGTCTTAACAGCTTCACCGGACTACTAAGGCGAGCGCTTAAGGCACTCAGCCGATTTTATTTTGACAACTAGCTCAAGGGTGCGCGGCACACCTCGGCTTTGGCTGTTGCCTGATACAAATAATAATGGGGAACAAATAAAACCCTTCCACCTGCATGTGTAAGCGTGTATGCGTGCACGTGTGTGGAGGTGATATGTGTAATGTTGTCGCAGTGATGTAAGATTTTGTGTCACTGTATCGCGCGAGCAGCGTACTCAAGGGCTCCACGCCGTGGGAACGGACCTAGGCTTGAGCTGCTGCCGAGGGGGGCCTAGTCTGGTGTCTCTTTTATTGATTAATCAAAGTCATTAATAAATCCTATGATTCGGACGAAGAAAACGAATTAACATACAACAGCGCAGAGATTAGGACTTATAATTAAGTTCAGAGGTTAGAAATATGTAAAAGCGAATTAATACACAATATGCGTAAACCATTGTAAAGGCGTTAACTTAATACAGATAATAATATATCAATAACAAACTATAATAGTTATAATTACAATATTTACTTGCAGTTTCAATAAACTTCCTCGATTGACAGTAAAACACGGAAATATAGTCCACATCGTGTTAAATGAATACTGGAAGCCATTGTAAGATATTTTAGATATTAGAAAATCATTGTATGAAGTTTGTTGTTATGAATGATGAATGATTGGGCATGAAAACCTTACATTTTTTGTACCAATGACAGATAGAGACGTTCTTTGTTAGATCTGTTGTGATAGGAGTTCGTTTTTCGAACTCTATTGTGTTGTGGTAGCAGGGCTTTTTCTAAGGCAGCTTCGTCAGCTGCTACCCTCAAGTTAAAAAACCGGTTGCCATATATCAATGAGCACAGAGTACATTATGTAATGTGTGTGTTTCGGTATCTGCACTCAAGAGCCGCGATTATCTTCGATCACATCGTCATTTAATATCAGGTAAGATTGTGGCTAAACCCTAAAACCTAGTCGGTGTTATTAGAAAAAAGTTAAATACGTATTGAATACTTGCTTTAAAAAGGTTTCGTATTAAATACACCGCAATCGCTGAACGTTCGCCATCTTGCTCTTTTGTCTCGCTGTGGTTAGGTCATATATCGTGACGCTAACACCAAGGAGTTCCGATCGGACCGTCGACTCGAGCGGTTGTCCGTTTTGCTGCGCGCGCTAAGTTCGATTTTAATACTCGTGATTTAGTGACGTCAGTTATTGTGTTGTTTCGATCCGACACACCTGCGCTGCACAGGTGCGCTGCACACCTGCGTTCCACACCTGCGTTCCACACCTGCGTTCCACACCTGCGTTCTTTTTCCTGGAACTGAGTGAGACCTTTCCTTTGTATTTATTTATTGCTTTATCTATTTCTTGGTATATTTATTTATTTACTCATTTATTTATCTATTTATTTACGTATTTCTTTAATTCTTCAGTGATTTATTTTTAAATTTATTTACTTTTTATTGTTTGTTTATTTAAGTAGTCTTATGTTATTTTTCCCCTGTCTCGCTCAGGTACTTATTTGCGTTGTTTTCCTATTTTGTTTAGTTTTAAACAGCTCCCTTTGATCCGGACTCGGGATAGTCCGTTAAATTCATTAAGGCGCGCCCCCCTGCCCCTCTGGCAGGGAGGTTTCACATGTCTTCCTCCGCCCCACTCCCCTCCTCAGGCCCCGGTATGGCCTCCGATCGAGAAGTCGGCCTCTTAGAGACCGAACTTATTAGCCTCCGCGGTTTTATATCCAGCATCTGTCCTCGTCTCGTAGACGATTACGATGCGTACGCTGCGAAGCGTCGCATCGAGTTCCCTCACTCTTCCAAGCCCGCTCCCTCGATCTATGCCAAGATCGAGGCAAGCAACAATTTTCCCATCCCACCCGTTCACGATAGTGACGATAGCGATAGCGATTCCGATTCTGGCTCCGATATGGAGCAAGACCCTCCTGCTCAGCAAGATCCTCCTGCTGAGCAAGCCCCTCCTGCGGACGATGGCTTCACCACCGTCACGCACCGCAAACCGCGCAAGAAGCGCTCCAACTCCTCATCAGATCCGGAAGGCAGTTTGCCCTCCAAAAAAATAGTCAATGTCGATGGCGCGAAAGTGCCAAAGACGACACCAGCGCCCTCTAGACCCGCTTCGCCTAAAACTGCGGGTTCCGCAGTTTCGGGCAAAAAGCCCCGCCCACCGCCCCCCGTTACGATCCAAGACAAAGCGTCTTGGGTTGAAATTTCTAGCCTGCTGGAAACGGCAGGCATCCCTTACACCTCCGCTGTGAATACCGCTGTAGGTATTCAGGTGAAGGTAGCCACGTCCACCGCCCATCGTGACCTCACTCGTTTCCTTCGGGACAACCAGTGGGGTTATTTCACGCACTCTCTCGAAGAGGAGCGTAAACTACGGGTTGTGATCCGTAGGGTTCCTTCAGAACTCCCGACTTACGACATTTCCGACGACCTCAAAGAACAGAAGATTCCTGTTCGCGAGGTTCATCGTATGCGCTCTCCGCGCACCAGGGCTCCATATGATATGGTTCTCGTTGTCCTCGATCGCACCCCTCAAGGGAAAGCGATCTTCAATCTCACATCCCTCTGCGGCCTCTCCGGCGTTATCGTCGAGCCGCCGCGCAAAACGTCTGTGCCCTCGCAGTGTCACAACTGTCAGGTGTACGGACACTCCGCACGAAACTGTCTCCTGAAACCCAGGTGCGTTAAGTGCCTCGGCGACCACTCCACCAAGGAGTGTTCTCGCACTAAAGACTCCCCCGATCCCCCGAGCTGTGTTCTGTGCCGCGGCGTGGGTCATACCGCGAATTATCGCGGATGTCCCCGCGCCCCGCGCACAAAGCGCCCTCGCTACCCCAGGCAGGCGTCGCCGTCTAAGGCGGCCACCGCCCCCGCCCGCCCCCGACCTCCGCCTCTCATGTCTCGAGAGGCCTTCCCGAGCCTGCCAAGCACATCTTGTGCACCGGCAGCGTCCGTACCCGCGACTAGCGCGCCCCCCCGCCCCTACCGGGCCCCTAAGGCTCCGTGGGCTCCTAAGCTCGCGTCCCAGCCCATTCCCAGACCCCCGGCGGCTAATCCTGCACAGGATCATCCCGCCTATTCCTTCTTCTTGTCGAGTATTGACCACACAGGTCAATTACTCATTTTCCACGAGATCTCGGAGATCTCGGCGTACGAAGAAACCGCCTGAAATCCTCTTCTAGGTTCCGTTACGGCACTTCATAGATTTCCAGCCATCGCGGCTACACTACAACGGCTCACTCGGAAAGCCGTTCAAAATAAATAACTCGTATAAGATAGAGTAAATCGCGTATTTACGTCTATCTTCCCCTAAAACGACCGTTCAATAATAATAATTTTTGTTATGTCTATTTTTAGATTTCGGCGCCGTCGCCGCTGAATAAATTTAAATTCGATCTTATTAAATGCGTGTTGCGCCCACGCTTTTGTAACCGACCCTCGCGCCGCCGCGAGGGAAGGGATCCTCTTTAGCTCCCGCACACATCGCGGTTCTCAGTAATATCTCGAGCCTAGGTCGCCCCCGCGCGGAGCCCTCGAGATATTATTATCGCGATACAGTGACTCACCTACATCACTTGAACACACATATGAGATCATCTCTCTCACACACGTGCACATATATACACATGGTGGGAGGGTTTTGTTTTTTCCCTCATCGAACTGAATCGAATAGTTTTAGTTCGTTTCAATCCGATATACACGTATTCATTTGTGAATCATGCAATTTCGATTGTATGGTTCACAAATGTATATACGTATGAATAGCTTAGAATAGTTAGCTAGGACAGACGCGTCTTTTTCCAGGTAACAGCCCAAGCCGAGGTGTGCGTGCACCCTTGTGTTTGTTACCTAAAACCCAAATCGGTTGTGTGCCTTAAGCGCCAACCTTAGTAGTCCGGTGAAGCTGTGAAGACCCTGCCGGGTCAATAGCGTAGTTAGTTCGAGAAAAAAAAAAGCTAACACCAATAACAACCGCGAACCAATAAGAAACACGTGTGTTAAAAGCCTTACTGATCATTTCTACAAAACAGTTTCTATATATTATTCGTTATTTACCATATTAAATACAGTATAATTGTTCGATTAAAAAGCCACTATATTTTAACAGAAAGGTTTCCAGTTTAACTAAAACATACTTCATTTGGCCTTAGACATATTTATTAGTAATTATTATTGTTTTTATTACTTCTTTTTTTAAATAATTTATAACGTGCTTATCCGCGATCGGCTCAATAATGGCGAGCAAAACCTACAAATTCCCGAAAAACCTAATGTAAACCTACATGACATTGTAATATTAGCAAAACAAGAAAATGGTATAAAGCTCTTTGGTCCCTTTAAAATAGTTCATGTTCCAACTATTTCTATTTCTAATGTTCTCAAATGTAATTAACTTAAGTTAACTTAATCGGATCTTGTTAACTTAATTACATAATTTACTTTTATTGCATAATTCAATTGAATTGGTATATGTTTATAATTATATAAATGTTCTAAATGAAAAGACGATAGCTTTGTTCTCATTTATCTCATATTTTGTTACTAATTGGAATTCAGTTTTTATAAACAATTTATCGGTGTTTGTATTGTATCTCTATATAATTCATTTTTTCTTATTTTTAATACATAATTGATATGCATTCCAAAAGAAACTGATAACGCAATTATTATTTGAGTATATAAACAAGAAAACTGCGCATATTTTGTACATAAGTGAGACCAGCACCACTTTAGAATGTCTCCACTATTTTTATTATTGTTTCTAATATTACTGGCTTACATAGCCTATCAGTATTTTATTAGGAACTTTAATTATTGGAAAAACAAAAATGTTGCTGGTCCAAAGCCAATAATGCTTTTTGGTAACTTGTTGCAATCAGCTCTTAGAAGAAAAAATGTTAGTATTGTACTTAAGGATATATACGATCAATTTCCCCACGAGAAAATTATTGGAATATACCGGATGACGACACCGTGCTTATTAATACGTGATTTGGACATCATAAAAAATATTATGATTAAAGATTTCGATGTATTCATGGACCGTGGCCTCGAGTTTAGCAAGGAAGGCTTAGGAGCTAATCTATTTCACGCAGATGGTGATACTTGGAGAGTTTTAAGAAACCATTTTACTCCTATTTTTAGCTCCGGAAAATTGAAGAATATGATTTATTTGTTAACTGAACGCGGTGAAAAATTCTCAAATTACGTCGGTGGTCTTTGCAGTGGAAATCCCGAACAAGAAGTACACGGACTCGTCCAAAAGTATACAATGGCCACGATATCAGCTTGTGCCTTTGGTGTCGATATTGATACTCTACATGATAAATTGGACATATTGAAAAAAATTGACGAAATAATATTTAATCCTTCTTTTGCAATAGAATTAGATATGATGTATCCAGGTATTTTAAAGAGAATCAAAATTTCACTCTTTCCGGCTATATTTGAAAGCATTTTTTGATGGACTTGTAAAAGATATTATTAAGCAAAGGGATGGTGTCCCTACAAGTAGAAAAGACTTCATGGATTTGATATTGGAACTCAGACTACAAGGAGAAGTAAAAGGTGTAAAGAAAGATAAAGACGATAATGTTATGACTGTTGAAATTACAGATAGCATGATAGCAGCACAAGCGCTTGTATTTTATGTAGGTGGATACGAAACCAGCGCTACTACTATGACCTTCTTATTTTATCAACTAGCTCTGAATCCGGACATTCAGGATAAGGTCTTAGTTGAAATAGACAAAGTATTAGAACAACATAATGGTCAAATAAACTATGAAGCGCTAATGGACATGACATATTTGGATAAAGTATTCAGAGAAACACTTCGAATGTATCCCATTGTAGAACCGTTAAGAAGAAATGCTAGAGCTAATTACAGTGTACCCGGCACTGATATAACTATTCATAAAGGTCAAACTATATTGATATCAGCACTGGGCATTCATAACGACGAAAAGTACTATAATAACCCAAAGGTATTTGATCCGGAAAGGTTTAACCCCGAGCAATGTGGTGAGAGGCATCCGTGCGCATTTATACCTTTTGGAGTTGGCCCCAGAAACTGTATAGGTAAGTTTACACTCTTCATTATTTAATTTTAACTCCTACTGTTAAAATTAATTACCTGTGCTATTAGAAGTTTAATTCCGTGAAGAAATAAGTAATGTTTTTTTCTCAGCTTCAGTTCTCTACTGGCTTACTAAATTCATTTCATCTAATTTACTTACAGTGTATGATCTCATCTATTATAGATTTGTGTAAATTATACGCGGCAGATATTTTTTATTACTATTCTATTGTAGTAGTAAAATTTATTATTAACTTAAATAAGAATTTGGGTTATCCTGGATTTATTTGAGTCTTATTTAAGTAAATAATAACTTTTATTTCTACAATAGAATAGTAATAAAAAGTATTTATCACAGACGGGACAAAGCAGGAACTTAAATATTTTATGTGGCGGTTTTTAAGTGAAAATCTATTTAAATGTCTACAACTAACAATTTTTTCATTTTTGATTGACTCAGCCTGTAACAATAAGTTACATTAATGTTATAGTATTTTATTTTAATGTTTACTTGGGTGAATAGTAAATTTTTTTAAAGACATTTCTATATTTTATAGACCTTGTTTTTGTCTGTTTCATAAAGTTTTTAGCGGTCGGGTTTCTAGTTTTGTTTTAGTTAATTAGTCTGTTCTAAATTTTGTTTTAGTTTTATTAATGCGTTGCGTATTGGTTCGTAATATACTTTTAAAACATTGATTGAACTGGATCTTTTAAGCCTGTAGTAACATGTATATATCGAAATATTACTGTATCTGTTAAATATCATTAACGTAACATTCAAGTTCAAGTAACATCCATTTACGAATGCATACTAGTACCACTAGAGCTAGAACTAGCAACCAAATAAATAGCGTCCCGAAAATCTTTGATATACACTTATTTGACGCGGGATCTCTCAAACTCTAGAAAATTATCACTGATAATTTTTTTAAGTAATTCTCTACTAACTCATTTGTAGTTAAATAAATAAATAAATGTCTTTATTGGTGTTATTAATGCTATATTTGTTCTCTCGTTGTCAGTAAGATCACCTTTTATCCTAAAATAAAATCACACAAAAGTATTTTAGCATCAGTACATCCAAATAAAATTGAAGTTATGTATGTTATTGTTAAATATAGGATTCTTATTAAAGTTTTTTAGTAAGAATATTTTGTCATTTTTTGTAAATTAATTTGTTATTGTATTTATAACTTGTTATTAAAGTCCTTTTTTCGCCACTATGAATATAACTAAAAATAGGGCCTGTGCGTAATATAATCAAGAATCGAATACAAAACAAACATTGTTCACAAAGGGTGAGCTCAATTAAATCGTCAATGTCTAGTTTTAATGCATGATGGGGTGTAAGGGGTGTTGGGGTGTATGGGGTGTTTGGGGTGTAAGGGCTGTCGAATAACATCTAAGACTTGAGACATCCAAGCCAACCTCACCTGCACGTGGTGCACCCTACTGAATAACGAACGAGGCAATGGCGATAGCGGGGTGATAGGGTTCTACAGCCCGACTGGGTCGCAACCACCATGTATATGGCGAAAAAGCCCGTCATAGTGATTCGCATCTGCGGGTCGCGTTTCGGGATCAGCCTGTGCATATCCAGCTTTTCGCAGGCCGGCATGACAGTGGTGACCGGCGATGGATAGTGTGTCACTCGGTGGTCGCCATTGTTTTTGGATTGTAATGTTCTTACCAGCAGGCACAGTGCAGTCACTTTGCCGTACTACAATAAAAAAATAAAAATAAAATCCTATGATTTTATTAATCACTGTGTTTAAGAATGAAATTTCACGAGGACGTAGTCGGGAGAAAACTAGTATTATTATAAGAATCTAAAATTAGCATTTGTTTAACTTCAACTTGTCTCGACGTTATAGATATAATATAATATGTATTTATACCTAAAGTTGTGTTCTGTGAAGCTATATCCAGAACAGTCAAAACGCTTGTCCAGGTTTGTATTTTGCTTATATCAAAGTATGAATTAAAACCCAGCTAGATAATACATGTTAGACAACTAAAGATATATACATACACCGGTTGATTGGTTGACTGACAGACACAGAGATGTATTTTATATATAGAATATCTATGTACGAGCACCGCGGTTTTTTTAATAATATCATGTGTTTTTAAAAACATAATTAGATAATATCATATTTACCATTTTATGACATCTTGAGGTTATAGTAGGTTATCATGTATTGGAAACAGTGCAAGTACCACAAAATTTTATGCGATAGGGCTATTATAGTATATACTAATTAGTTATTAAAAAAAAAGTTTTGTTTTTGTAAATTCATTTTTTTTTACGAAAGAACTTAAAAAGCAAAATCTTATCTAAATAAGAATTTTAATCCAAATCCTTAGAGGCGTTTCCGAGATACAGGAAATAAATTTGAATAAGAATAATAAAGAAGAATAGAAAGAAGGGATTGTTCAATATCTAGTATAAATGAAGTATTGCTTGAAAATATAAATTAATAAACATTAAATTTATAATTGTTAGTTAATAATCGTTAATTAGTCGATTATTGTTGTGAACACTACACTGATAGCCTGAGGATATGATGGCTAGCGTGTTCGAATACAGCGTCTTTTGGCTTAGATTTGAATTCTTGCGAATGAACCGGAGCTTTAGGAGAAAGAACACATCGTTATCTACAAACTATCGCACGGTTGTAGAGCCTTCTTTAAGCCCGTCTGGCCAGTTACCATCCTGTAGTTGAAAATCCGTCACTAAGCATCTATGAGTGTGTTTTGGCAGTTGCTCATGAGAACGAACCTTCTAGGTTTAGCATATTTACCAGGTGGCACGGCACCCTGACTTTTTGGCTGATGCAGGTGCTCTCGGGGCATGGATACTTCGGGAGCCACCTGTGTCGCTTAGGCAGCTAACAGACAGTAAGGTGCCATCATTGTCGCTGCACAAGGGACACTGCGTAACACACTTTTGAAGAATGTCTTATACCGTTAGCTCATGGCGATGATTAGCCTGGAAGCCTTGCTCTCGGCTGTAGGTCGTAAGATGGTTAGAGCGGGGCCGGGTGGAACTCCTCGTCGCTTCATAATACGAGGAAATTATGCTCGCGAAGGAGGCGGCGAAGAGGGAGCAAGAGTAGACTTCGCAGCTCCCCTTCCGCAGATCCATGATCGCCATAAATAAGGCATGAGGGCGAAGGACGCAGGCACGACCGTCACCCTGGCAACAATGCACAAGACTTTAAAGGTTGAGGCGCATTTGTGTTCGGTACGACTCCCACCGGTTCATCAGAGGGTGTCGTCATCACTATCAACCCTCAGACCGCCAGAGACCTGTCTTCACAAGAACACCATAAGGTTTTTAGTCAATAAGAATCCTACATACACCACATCCGCTGCCCGGCGTTAAGGTGGCGATATTATGTAAGATTCTCCTCATGTGACAAAAAAAGGTTTAGCTTGTATACTATCTCGAATCACATAGTCATCTAACATCAGGTAAGATTATGGTTAATCGCTAAATCCTAATGAAATATAAAAAAAGATAAAGTTATTTATTTCCCACATTTTTTCTTATATGGTTTTTTGTATGTCCGTCTGAATGAAACTTTGTAATAATTTTAACTAATTTCCTGTTAAGCACATGAAATTTTGAGCAAAGTCCAGCATTGCCTGGAACGGAAAGCAAAATAAAAGAATGAAAATAAAGTGAAATTGAATAGTTTGATGGGATTAGAAAGTATATACCAATTTCTTATATCAGACAGACAACATTAGATAAAATGAAGTTGTAATAGCTACACATTAGATTAGAATGCAGAGCATAAAAGAATTGGAATACCACGATTTTAAAGTGAACTAATACATATAAAGTAATTTCTTATTTCGCCATAAAGATTGAAACCACATACATTCTTTAAAGTTTTAACGTTTAAAAAAGTGGGGATCATACAAACCATAACTGTAAACAGTATGTAGTGTTATATAAAGAAATTAAAATAATAGGTCTTTACCTATGAAATTGCCGTTCTGCAATACTGGCCATTTCAAATCAAAATAATTTTTGGATGGCTAAGAATTCTAATTTCAAATTAATTTTATTTTAAAAACATGGAATTCTTTTTCTAAAAGTAGTCATTTGTTTATTGATTAGTGTTACATTTTCATCGCATTTCAATCTTTTTTTGTCATCATGGATACGTTAAAAATTCGAGTAATTATGGAATACGAGTACTGTCGTGGCAGCAACGCGGCACAAGCGGCACGCAACATCAACGACGTTTACGGAGCAAACACTACAAACTAACGCACCACCTGTTATTGGTTTGCTCGCTTCCGTTCTGGGAGTTTTGACCTGAAAAATGAATCTTACGGTCGTCCGTAGACTTTGCTCAACAATGACGAATTAAAGGCGATTGTGGAAGCTGATGATACACAATCTACGGCTGAATTAGCACAGCTTTTGACGGTAGCGTCAAAACAATATTGGTCCATTTGCGTCAAATTGGCAAGGTAAAAAAGCTTGACAAATGGGTGCTCCACGAACTCAATAATCGCCAGCGCGAAGTACGCGTCGAGACGTGCCTTGCACTGCTCAACAGACACACAAATGAAGGAATTTTGAACCGCATTGTTACCTGCGATGAAAAATGGATTCTGTTTGATAACCGCAAGCGCTCAGCAAGTTGGTTGGATCCTGGTTCAGAACCTAAACAATGCCCTAAACGAAAACTTACCCCTAGAAAAGTGATGGTCACTGTTTGGTGGTCTAGCGCCGGTGTGATTCATCACAGCTTCTTACCAAACGGGGTGAGCATTACTGCAGATGTGTACTGTGAAGAACTGAACACAATGATGGAGAAGCTGGCACATCTCCAACCAGCATTGGTCAATCGCTCGTCTCCGCTGCTCCTACACGACAACGCGCGACTTCATTCTGCACAGCAGGCGGTCTCCAAGTTGTAAAAACTGGGGTTGGAAGTTCTCCGTCATCCGCCCTACCCACCAGACCTTGCGCCTACAGACTACTACTTTTCCAGAATTTGGATAACTCCTTGGCGGGAAAAAAAATCAATACCCGAGAGGCATTACAAAATGCCTTTGAAGAATTTGTTGCCTCCCGTCCAGATGATTTCTTTAAGAAGGGCATCAATAAACTGCCACTGCGTTGGCAAAGATGCATTGATTGCATGGGAGATTACTTCGATTAATAGAAATAAAAAATACATGAAAAAAATTCGTTTAACTTTTTTCATACAAAACGGCAATTTCATAGGCAAAGACGTAATATCTGTCCACATTTTTTGCAGTTCCAAAATTGTTATGTGAACTTTTGCTTTTATTATAGGGATCGCGTGTTTTAAATATTATCAAATGTCTTCATAAATATTGTAATTTTAAAAAACAAATAATCATGACAATATTTAAGAATTTACGAATCCATGTGGAGTTTTAAATCTTGGAGCCTAAGAGAATTTTTATACTTTTCTAGTTCGTTTTAGAAAGGTTTTGATAGGACGTAAACGAAATTAACTATTGCTCTATATTATATCGAAAATATATACTTGATTTACTTAATAATTTCAGGTATAAGATTTGCAAAATTGCAGTCACGCGTTTGCATAATAAAGGTTCTCTCTAAGTTCCGTGTCATGCCATCTAATAACACACCAGAGAAGATAGAGTTTGAACCTAAAAGACTTATGCTTGGACCTAAAGGGGGAATTCATTTAAACATTATACGAAGAAGATAATATGTCTGCAGTACTTGTTCGGTTTTATACACTAATATAATATTCTAAGTGCAATGCATCCCGCCCTGGCTTTGTACGAGTTTAATTAATGTATCGTCAGAAGTGTGTAAGTCATTTGGATCAAGGTTTTGTCTTTTTGAGATTTACACTCTCTCAAAGATAATCTTTAGAGGTTTCGCAAACATAAATAACTTTTTTTTCGTTGAGTTTAATTTTAACTCTGTGATAACTTCGAAAATATTCATGGAAATTACATACTGACAATTCTGATCAATTATTAGTTAATCAATTACAAATAACGAATTCTTAAGGTAACTAAAGTATTTAATTGTATAATATATTATTATATGATATTAAATGGTAAAAATATGTATATATAAATAGGTTAAATATATAGTTAGACCATTAGACATAATATAATATTACTCACTTGTCTATAGCCATTATTATTTTGTATAATTCCGTAGTATATTATTTTTATGTCATAATGTTTAAGCCTCGTTAATGTAATTGCTCAAAAACTCCTTTTTACGGCTTCATTAGAGTATTTCGACTTTTCTCTTCTTTTTATAAATGTTAATACACATATGTTATACATTTAAACATTTTAAGCCTTTAGGAACAAAAAATCTAAGAGATAGTGAAAACAATATCAAAATGTGTTGCGTAGTTTAGAAGAACTAAGGGAATACAAAGATAGACTTGAAAGCGACTTTGTTTTGTAATATACTCAAATATATCAAATATATATATATATATATAAATAGTTAAATATTCTCTGTGGTAATTAATAGCTCTGCACGCGTTTGTTATTAGCTAATTATTTTCATGTCGTATTTTCCAGTCATCTTATATGATTTTCAAAAATATTATTGTTAATTTTTATATCATATCAACTACATACATCAAGTAACATACTATGCACATACATATATCCATGGAGATCTCCCACTCTTTTTAGACGAGATTTGAAAAGTTATGACGTTATAATATGAATATATTTTACACATAATATGAAGTTATTTTTTATCGGAACGGAGATCTATTTTCAAGGAGGTTCATTTTAATTTCATTGTCATTGGACCTTGGGTTCGAAACTTCTTAAAACCGAACAGGAAATATGTAGTGATTGAGTTATTTGTAGGTTTGTTTTAATCCAGGGCTAGGTAGATATTGAACTATTGTCAAGAACGTTTTGATGCAGTTTTAAAGTAGATTTTATTAAAGTAGCTTTTTATTTTAAAAATTGTTAAGGAATTTCGTACGTTTAGAACCTCGATGAGTTGAACTTTGAAGAGACTCAAAAATTCGAGGTATAGACAAAAATATAGACAAAAATAGACATTACGACTTTAGTTAAAATCAAATAAACTTTTAGTAAAATCAAATAAAGAACACTTTCGAGTGTAGAGGTAATATTTAAATATAAAAAATATTAAGATGTACAATTTTTATTATAAAGGAACAAGTAAATCCTTTGACAACAGACAAAGATCTTACTAAGGTTGACAATATTTGCAGCTTTTAAATATGCTAAGTTAGTAAAAGATAATAAAAATTAAACCAAAAATGGTGAAGTTGAATTTTATGACGATTACAAAAACTGAACTACATTCTATAAGAGACAATGAAATTAATTACACTTTTTAGCAACTTAAATTAATTGAAAACATTTAAAAGTAAATGAATATTATTTATACCAGGTGACTGTTTAGACAATAGCAATATTTGCACTCTGCACACGATTAACATTTTAAATCAATAAAAAAATTGGTGCTTAATATTTGACCTAATTATCTAGAAAAATACAAAAATTATATACAATCCTCTACGCGTCTATGTTGAAGAACAGTGTCAATAACCGACTTCCATTTAAAAGGGAACGTCAAGAACAAAACAAAAGGGTTTATTGCCCGTTTTACTGTCGAAAATTATTAACTCCGGCTCGCCCATTGTAGCTTATGGCACTGGTCATTGCACTTAGGTTTATTATTTTGTTAACACGTTTGTAGCTATACTTTTGAAAGTTTTGGAACAAACTTTAACTTAGGCTTTCTTGGTTGTTTATTATTATTTCTTTTAATATTATTATTCTATACGTTAAATGTGACTATAACGTGTCATATCCTAGAATACTGCGAGTGTTTAAACAGTCACCTGGTATACGTATATACATAGTTGTGGGTATATTGTTATTATTATTTTTTACTCATTTTTTAGTTAAGACATAAACTAAACATTAGTAAAATAAAACCTAGAAATAAACATTTTACAAATAAACATAAATCTCGAGTAGTTTATTTACAGATTCTTATAATTCACAATAAAAGGTATACAAAAGCTTATTAGCCTTAATTTATTTATTACACTTTTGTTACAATTTGTTAACAAAAATGTATAAAACTTTCTCTAGTGATTTTCCTAGTTATTAAGTTTTTGTGTTCAATTTTGCATACTGTGCAGCTACCAGTTCCAATTGTTTTTTTTTAAATATTGGCCATTCTGTTAAAACGTAGAGGACATTTTGTCTTGCAATGTTATCACATATACATTCAGGGTGATACTTAATTTTAAATTTATATAGATAGTTTGCATAAGCACCGTGTCCTGTTAGCATTAACTAAGTTATGAACTAAGGAGGGAGTTCGTTTGTTGAATAACTCGGAAAGCCTGGAATACATTACGACAAATCAGTTTAGTCGTTTGAGTCGTATTTTCTCACATGCCTGTGACACTCCAAACAGATAGGGTCATTTAATTTCGTGGGTTTCAGAATATTACGACTTATTTATTGCATGCTGAATAAATTCATAAGAAATTATAATTTTGAAATATCTCATCGCGACTTTAAAGCAACATACTAAAACCCTTAAAGTATTTTGTCTATACCAATATTATAAAGAGTACTTAATCTATACTAATATTATAAACAGGTAAAGTTTGTGAGTTTGTAAGTTTGCGACGTTGTACGGGATAATATCTGGATCTACTAAACCGATTTTGAAAATTCTTTTACCAATAGAAAGCCACGTTATTTGTGAATATCATAGGCTATATATTAACCCAAAAAAAGAAAAGATTTTTTTGTGGAAGTCGGATTTGCAAAATAAGTCGGAGAAAAAACGGTCGAACGAAAACGCTTCTTACGAACGCTGCCTTAATGTTGAGGGATATAATTATGATTGCGTTCTAGAGACAAGTTGTAGAGCTTGATAAAGTAAAAATGTGTACCGCCTAACGAAAGGGGCACCGGTCAGCTAATTTTATATAAGTACTAAAAAAAATTGCTGATATTTATAGTTGTGTGTTTTATAACCAGTATCAAGTCCAGTTCACTGTCAGTAATTTAATTAGTAGTTGATGTTCTAATCTATATTATAATAAAACTGTAGAAGGGCCAAATCTGTACATTAAATATTTTTTGAAAATTTTGATAGGGGTAGGCTTTGTTGTCGATATAGAAGCCAAAAATAACCCTTTTAAAATTTTTGTCTGCCTGTCTGTCTGTCTGTCCCTGTAAACGCGCATCACTCTGAAAGTACTGAACCGATTTTGACGAAACTTGGCACAGTGATAACTAATATTACAAGGTTACATTTAGGATACTTTTTGACCCATAAAACGCAAGGGGTTCTCCAGGATAACGAAAGAAAAGAAATTAGTTAATGTAACTAGACTTTTTTGCGACACCTTAGTACAAGAGCCAGCAACGTTGGAAGAACGAGAATTTGAGAAAAGTTGGTTCTTTAATATGAAGATATATTATGCCCTTCCAAACACGATTCAGGATACCTGGTAGCCGGTTAACGTTGTATTTTTTAATGCGAATTACACCTTTACAGATCAACATTTTGATTTATAAATAATTTAAGGAAAATTTTTTGTCAGTAACTTTTATAAGTTTAACGTTTATATGTTATTACTTAATTTATCACTGCTAGACAATTTTGTTATTGACAATAATATGCCTGATGATATTCTTTATAAAC
>MU159013.1:266727-427114 GCA_015888305.1 Antheraea pernyi
TAGTCAACATTTTGTTTCTTTGTTTTTGTTGTTTGTATTTCTTTATATTAAAACTTTCATTGTATTTAATATCTTTTTTTTATTGTTAGTGTCGTTTTTTCTACAAACGTAGAATAAGGCGCAAGATAAAATTTTTGAAAAGATTTTTACTTGTTACGCCAAAGAAGTATAACTTCTAATGCGTGTACATAAGTACACACACATACTTTTTTTTAATATTATTTTATTTCAACATAAAAAAGGGTGAATTAAAAATATAATGTATTTTTTTATGTCATAGGAGGCAAACGGACAGGTGGGTCACCTGGTGTTAAGTAATAACTACCGTCCATAGACACTTGCAACACCAGGGAAGTCGTAAGTGCCTTGCCAACCTGTGTTGGAGGGGGAGGAAGCGGAAGGGGAGAGGAGAAAGGGGAAGAGAGGTGGAAAAAGTGTGTGTGTGTACTTATGTACACGCATTAGAAGTTATACTTCTTTGGCGTAACAAGTAAAAATCTTTTCAAAAATTTTATCTTGCGCCTTATTCTACGTTTGTAGAAAAAACGACACTAACAATAAAAAAAAGGTATTCAATACATTGAAAGTTTTAATACAATTGTATTTAAAGAAATACAAACAACAAATACAAAGAAACAAAATGTTGACTTCAGGGTGTCGGTTTTTCGTGACGGTGTGTGCGCGCAACGTAAAAATTTACTCTCATCATTTTTTTGTTACGGTGTGCGCGTTCATCGTAAAAATTTACTCTCATCATTTTTCCCTAACGCGCCAAAAGAAATATAACTTCAATAAAATTACAGATATCTTAACATGGTTTGAACATACTTCTTTATTTACAAAAAATTGCATCGGGCACATTATTGTTAATATCAAAAATGTCTGGCAATAATAAATTCACGTTTTAGTAGCGTTTAAAAGTTAGTGAAAAACAAAACATTCTAAAATTATATAAAGTTCAATATTTTTGCCTGTAAAGGTTTACCGGCAGCCAATTCGCTGTCGAAACCGTTGCCTAGCTCTTAGACAAATAGTCACAGGCAAGTGACAGATGACACATGTTGCTCATATCTTTTTAATATTTATGTTTTTCTTTAATACAATGTAGTGTGAAAAAGTTTTAATACAAGTTGAAAATAGTTATGATGTCATTCAGTGTTTAATTTATCATTATTTATTTTATGAATATATTTTAACGTTTAAATTACAATTTAACTCTATCAACTTGATATTTTATAATGTAAACTATACTGAGCGTATAGTAAACGCCTACAAAAAAGGGAAAGGAACTACGTTCCAACTGGAGGTCCATGGACCTCTCAAGCTTTTTTTACATTACTGCCAATATACGTAGGTTAGTTTTTATTTTAATTGAACCCGGTAGATGATGTTACGAACGGGTTGTAGGCTTATTGGGACAGAAGTTACTGGGACAACGTACTGGGAAGACATTTATCGGCAATATATGTAGGTTATTTTTTATCTTAATTGGACCTGGTAGGTGATGCTGCGAACGGGTTCTAAGCTTATTTTAAAATATTTCTCACATACCAACTGGGTATATGTTTGAGTGAGTCCCTGGATAGTTGGGATTCACAATTTGAAATAGTAGGTATCGCTGCAATCGGGTTTTGAGATGTATTTAGATTTTTCGCGTTTAAAAGTACAATCGAAACCGGTAATAACCGATTTGGGGCAGACGAAGTCGCACGGGTCAGCTAGTTGTACATAATATTGTAATCTCTAAACCCAATTAAAACGTTAAAGAACATGAACTCTGACCTTATATACACGTGACTGCGATATTATTTAAAAACATTTTTATCGCAATCACATGTTTCAAAATAAATGTTCACTACAATGATAATATTCGTCCAGATTTCAATTTAATTTACTAAATATATATACTAACAATAAGGTTCATTAAACTGTAAGCCAAATTGAACCAAATATCAGAAAGCTTTAGAAGCTAATAACGAATTGACGACTATTTCAATTGGACGTCTAACGAAATTAAAAATATATTCGACAAAGATTTCATCAAAAATCGTGATTAATAATAAAGCTTTATGTAATTCCATGCATGATACATACTAAACGATAACAATTGATAACTTATTACCTATGATGTTCAATCACATTTGTTACACTTAGATGAATTTGATTTCTAATCATAAATTCTATTTTGTAATTGTTTTATCCCGTTCGGGTAAAAGTCTCCCCAAGGAATGCAATCCTTCTCTGTCATTAGTTCTGTTCAGCCAACTTACACCCGCGCACGCTACAATTTCGTCTGCCCATCTGGCCTTTGGTCGACCTCTTGACCTGGTGCCTTTTGGGCCAGACCACTTTACTGACCGTAGAGTCCATTTATCGTCCTTGTAACGGGCTACGTGACCCACCCACTTCAATTTAGCCTTCATTGCAAAAGTTAAGGCATCGCATACTTTTGTCTTCTTTCGAATGTCAACGTTCTTTACCTTATCTTTCGAAATCAAATCGTGATTAGCAATATATATATTTCTTTATAAGTTGATCATAATCTCAGCTGATGTTAAATAACGACGAAGATGGCAAACATGTCAAATCTAGAGGGGACTGGCGCTCAAGTGCAGCTCCCGTAACACACTAACGGCTGCTTGAACAGATTTTCAACTTGAGGATAGTACCTAGCTAGGTGGACTTAAACACCATGTTTCATCCCGATGTATTCCTTCACCGGAAATTGCAAGGATTATAACCTACGTCCATCGTCGTTGTGTCCGAACACGCTATCAACTTTAAATTTAACGTAATGGATTGGAGTGTTTTTTCAAATTCACGTTTCTTCTGTTTATTAGGAAAGATGTTTGTTTCTCTATAAAGAAAAAATCCAGAGTAATTGATAATTAGTTAAAATTATTTTAAAAAATGTCTTCAGTTCTTCTGATTTCACTTGGTTATGATTTCGATTTTTGTCAACTAAAATAAATAAAATATCACGTGTTTCTTCTTATAATGATTATTATTAGTATGTGTAATGTTACTCAGCTGTGTAAAGAAAAATACATGGTAAGGTCTATATTTTTATAAGTAAAACAGCTATGTTGCTATTATACTTTATGTAGTAAGGATTTAGAAGGAAAGTAACGTATATTTCATTGTCTTGTACTCTAACTTTTAAAATCAGTTTCCATTTCTTTTATAATATGGTCAAAATATGTACTCCATTAACCAGCCAAATTTCTACTGTCAATTTCTTTATATATCAGATAATTAAACTTTACTATTATAATGCGAAACCCTGTAATGCACAACGTATAAAAATATACAGCTCGGTTTGTTTACTGATCATTTGTCTCTCAAAATACATTTCATGTACTCATGTTAGGCATAGTAGGCATGCGTTTTCATATCACGATTTAATTTTCCTCTCTTACCACATTCGCCCACCTAAAGAGAGATCTAAAATTCTCTTACAACGTAATTTTGGAGGTATAAAGCTAGAGAACCTTCTTGAAAATATCAGAACCATTGACTGGACTCTCCTAAGAAATTCTCACTCGATAGACGAAAAACTACAAATTTTTAATTCAACAATACTTCAACTCTATGATAACCATGCATCCATACGTCCTATAAATTTAAAACATTCCCCATCACCATGGCTAACGGACAATATCAAAGCAATTATGCATAAAAAGGTAGTGACCAAGACTAGATATAAATGTCACTCAAATCATTCAAATTCGCAAAAATATGTGGATATTCGTAACCACTGCAATAAATTATTAATTGCAGGGATGCCCAACGTCGATATATTCGCGAATCAGTTGCAGCTGATGACTCTGCAAAAGTCTGGAAATTTCTACGAAAAATAGAAAATCTCGCCAAGTTACAACTCTCAAAGGCCTAGACATCGAATCACTAAATAAACATTTCTCTTCTTCAACCATCTTTGATGTTAATCTAAAGGCTAACACACTAAAGTATCTGTCATCATTGCCAAAACCTAGCTATCACGATTTCAAATTTACACAGATATCCGTTACTGATGTTAAATCGAGCATCATGGCGATTACATCGCAAGCTGTAGGCAATGACGAGATCAGTCCTAAAATGATTTTACTAATTCTAGAAGAAGTTGTTCCTATTCTTTGTCACATTTTGTCATTGTCACACAGCTGCCTGGAAAAATACTTATATCATACCTATAAAATCTAAAAATCCAATCCTGTGCTGTTCTCAGAGTATCGTCTTGTTTCTATATTACCATTTCTCGCTAAAGTTCTAAAGCGACTTGTTTACAAGCAGTTGAACTCATTTCTTTGCAAAAATAATCTTCTCAATCCTTTTCAGTCTGGCTTTCGTCCTGATCACAGTACTGCCACAGCATTGACGCATATAACTGACGACATCCGGTCAGGTATGCAGCGCGGACAGTTAACGATTCTTGCTTTGCTCGATTTTAGTAACGCTTTGAATACCGTTGACTTTGATGTTCTACTTGGTGTGCTAAACTCACTTGATGTATCTGTAATAGCTAATGACTGGTTTCGAAGTTATCTAACTGGTCGTCGACAACGCATTCATGTCGACGAAACTTTTTCTTCCTTATCAGCGACTTCTACTGGCGTGTCACAGGGTGGTGTTGTTGTCCAAGAATTTACTTTCTTCTTACCATTTATATGCTGATGATTAACAAATTTATTCACAGGCTTCCCTCGACAACCTGTCACAAGCTTGATAAACTGGAACGATTACAAAATGTATGTATTAGATTCATATTTGGTTTGCGTAAGTTTGATCGCATATCAGAATTTTAAACGAAATAATAGCTCCCTGTGAGGCCACGCCGGAGCGCTCGCACTCTTTATCTCCGATACGGTACTCTCTTTAACCCTATCGCTCCTCTGTACTTAAAAAATCGTTTTAAGTTCGTGTGCGATAGGCATACTCGAAATTTAAGGTCATCAGATGATATAACGTTAGAAGTCCCTGCTCATTCCACTAGTTTCAGCGCAGTCTTTCACAATTCAGGCTGTCCGACTATGGAATGCTCTGCCGGTTTCTATAAGATGGGCGCAGACGATGGGTATTTTTAGAAACTCGGACAAAAAACAATATTTGTCTATTTAAAATTCGCTTATGTGTATATATGTGTGTGTGTGTATGTGTATATACATATATATACCCCTGACTCTACTCTATTGAACAAATCCATCCAAAGGTTGCCTGGAAGAAATTGCTAATAGCATAAGGCCGCCCATTGTACTAATAACAAAACGTGAAATGTTTTTGATATGAATATATATAATTGGTGTACAATAAAGTTTAAATAAATAAATTATAAAACTGGAGACTTTGTTTGTTTTTTTGATTGAACGCGCTAATCATAGGAACTACAGGCCTTATTTGAAAAAAAATAATGTTAGATTGCTTATCTATCGAGGAAGGCCATCATATATAGCTATATATAAGACATAAATAATAAATATCATAAATAAGACCTATAGGAGCGGAGCAACAATGAAAAATATTTCAAAATTCAAAACATATTTCCTTAGTTAATGCATTCAGGCTTAAATCTGAGAATAGTGCTGGTTTGGCTGCTTATTCCATCGGCCTAGACGAATTATTTTCTAACACCCTTATTAGGGCCAAAGCCACATGCATCATCGATATTGAAGGATCAGCTTTAAATGCGGATTAACAGTGCAGGGTTCAGGGATGTAGTTACAGTGTGTGTGAATTACAAACAATTAGAAAACGGTATCTGACTTTTATGTTAATATAAATTTAGAGACAACGTCAAAAACAGGAAGGCAAACAAGCCCAAAACCAGCTCTGTCGGAAGTTAGGTAATTCGAATATTATATACATTTGTAGGAACTATGGAAGGTTTTAGAGATTGGTCTGTAAAACTAAATAAAACTCCAAAATAAAGCAGTCGAGTTCTATATGTTATCGTTTACTTAATTTATTTTGTACAAACTTCAACAATATATAATAAATATATATAGATATACATAATAAATATTTAATTAAATCTCTATAATTCAGCAAACTGAACTCACTTTTTGTCATAATTTGTCATAATTATAATTAAAATAAACAATACAATGATATAGTAACTTATTGTCTAAACTTAATTAAACACAACATTTTTGTGCAAATACGCCTAATAGTATGTATATAAATGTTTGGTTTCACCAACATAAATATCTATATATCCACAACTGTACGCCGTATTATTTTAGATAATTGTATATCCATGGGAGAGATTCAAACCCATTAAGAACCAATAACGTTTCCAGCACTCGCTAAATATTTATTAAATAGCGAAACGGAAAGCTGCCATCCTTTTGATCTAACTTTTGATAAATAAAGATAATTTTCATTTTGATATTTATTGTCACTTCCACTTCGGCTTGGGGAAAGCCTAAATCTATAGCATAGGGAAGTTTAAGAAATTTGTATTAAAAATGAGAATTTTCTTTCTATTCGACATTTTCCTTATCCAATCAGTCTTCTGATGCTTAGCGATTTAATTAATCAAAGAGTTTGAATCGCTCCAAATGGTACAGTAGATATTTCTTTTCTATTGTCTCTTTTGCAAAATAACCTCAAATTAAATAAAATTAAAACGACATCGACAAGGGCGCAGAATATGTCCGAACGACGGGGAAACTCGCTCGTACATACGCTGCACTTTATTATATAAAATAACCTATATAATTATTATTTGTAATCACAATTATTGCAAAATATGTGCAAAACCGTAAGCCTCTCATTTAGTTTACGATACACTGAATCTTTAAACTTCTCAACACTTAAGATCGTCTTGCACTTCAAGTGTTATAATATGATTTAAAAATAAATTTAAAAAACAACCGACATACAATCATTAGGTGACATGTTCCGTACGATTAACGTAAAGCGAAACCTCTCATCGAGCACTCATTAAACATTATTGCTTCAAGCTTAATACGTATCGCTGCGTACTCCTGCTGCTGGATATCGTATAGACATTATTATAAATTATGTGTTGCGACGTGCAATTCGGGATCTACCCGGCGACAAGCTCTCCATATTTACAGAGTAGTAGAAAATTGACCACTTTCAAAGTTAAATTACAAAAGTTTAATGATTCATTATTCTGTCGTACTAGAGAAGACAATAACTGTCGCTACTCTTGCGAGCCAGTGGAAATGCTCAGCCCTTCTGTATCTTACAGATTTCGCGGCCGCACTAGCTAGAGAGATGGCAATCGAAACGTAAAAAAATTCATTAATAATCTACCTTACTCGGTAAGGGACGTTCATCTCTTAGGTTTATCAATAATATCTTATTGCTAATTTATGGTGAACTCTTTTGAGTAGCCAAATCGCTACTTCAATGGATATAACATTATCAACATAGTTAAAAATATAATCAGCGAGAGCAAATTTATCGAAGCAGTACCAGCCCGCTCGCAATGATCTGATACTAATGTTTGTATATCAATTCACACTTCGAAGAGGACCATCAGACAACGTTTATGCAGACAACTTTTGAATGACCAATTCAATGAAATCTGAATAGTTATGGGACTGTGAAAGTCGGAACTTTGGAGTCGAGCTGTTGCTCATCGTCGAAGGGTGATCTTTAGGAGGTTCGCGAGAAAGCGATATGAAGTCGGCTGGGGAAGGCCGGCGTCGATCGCCTTATCGCGACTCAACAGGTAATGTAATTTAAGGGAAGGAAATTACATTAACTGGGTAAATACGTGGAAAGTGCGCGTTACATAAAATGGCTCGATTCTTATGATGCGTACTGAATTAGGACGGAAGTGAATTCTGGTACCGATTTCACAGCTGACTCAAAAAGCTTAGTACAAAGATAACTGTGCAATTTTTTTTCTAAACTCTTAATTTCGAGTACATCGACGATGAACTGATTTCGCGTAGATAGACGTGATGTAGCGTCGCTTCGGTACACTGATAAGCTTATAAATTGTAAGTACTAAAACTATACGGACAAAATTGATATGAATTGGCGCTGCCATTGATTCTTCTAAGCGTCTATTAGACAAGATTCTACGAACGCTTTATGTATAGTTGACTCGAAGACCTTTAAAAGCTCGAAATTATTGTAAAACATTCGATACATTGATCTACTGGCTGCGACACTTGGGCGGGGCGAGATATGATTAAGGGTAACGGAATGAAGCCAATTTTATTTCTTGTCCTAATACTTTTTAATTCTCTTGCCCAGTGTATAATAGCGTGTAAATTGTTATTGCTCGACACCATTTTGGGGAAGAAAAATGATATCTCACGGTAATCAATAACTTTCCACACAATATATTTAGTTAACTGATTTAGAATTTTACAGGTAGACAGTGTTCTTTGTCGAATACAAAAATAAGCTTTTAGAGTTTCCTCAATATTATTCAATACCTTATATTACATCACTAGATGAATAAAAAAGGGCACGCTTGCGAAAACGATTCTGCTCGACAGACATCTTTTCACGGGAGCCATATCTGACGCGACAATACAAACTAACGAATCGGTATAATTGGACTCGGTGAACGCGTGTAGAAATTGCCGCAAAACAAACGGTCACTTAAGCTTCGGCCGTGCGAACACAAAACACTCCGGTCAACACCTCAAACGTCTCAAACGCGATAATCAACGTCTACGAAGGGATCGGCGCGGACACGCAGCGGCAGGACGCGCCAGCTCGTGCCGCGCCACTCGACCACGCTCCGCCGATGCACACTACGTTCCTATATGCGAAACGTCTAGCGTAAAAAATAATTAAGTGCGCTTAGGTGGGCTCAAGAGCTCGGGCAGCGGTGCGGGCAACGGCAGCGGCACGTCGTCGACCAGCGCGGGCAGCAGCGCGAGCGCCAACGCGGGTCAGACGGGCGCAGGCGGTGGCGCCGGCTCGGGTGGCCGCGCTGACGCTCCTCCGCCCTGTAGCACCACGCGGTGCCCGTTCGGCGTCACTGCATCGAGCAGCACCTGTGTCGCTGCTCCTGCGCCTTCAATAAAACCAGCCCCGCCGCCTCCGTCGCCTCCCTCGCCCTCGCTGGCACCGGGGTCTTCGTGAGCCCGCCGATGCCGTCGCCATGCGTGTTGGATGAGACGTGCGCAATACTCTTCACGCTGCCGCCACAGCGTCGACGATACTGGTTCGTAGCCGGCCTCGTCTGGCCTTCCCACCTCGATATCGCCCGTTTCTTCAATAGGATTACCTTTTCGCGCAAAGAAATCTTTCGTGAGTGCATCAAGAATATCTACGCAGAACATCATATCACCGCGACATATGGGTATGTCCATTGATATTATTTTGTATTTGTTTGGTTTGTGTATCTGCAGTGGGGGCTCGAGTACGTCCAAGAAATCAGATAGCTGGTCATAACGAATGTATTGGCTGCCGTCTGGATCAAACCGTTGCCAAATTTCATAGTACATATCATAATCGTCGTCCGTCAGACCTTCCTGTACATCTTCGGTTGCCTGTCAGCAGAATAAATAAGAATTAAGTCAAGCTGTACGTATGTAGATATTGTTATATATACAACTAATTGAGCGTATTTGTATGTACCTGGGAGTAATTCTCGAGGATGACAGCGATATACATGTTAATAACAATTAGGAAAGATATGACGAGGTATGACAGAAGGTAAGTTATTCCTATTGTTGCGGATCCGCAGTTACCCGGTGAACCCCGTTCGTTATCAGGGAGGTCGCATTCTTCTTCATTGATAATTCCATCTAGAACACCATCCCATCCAGCCGATGTTGACATCTGAAAATTTAGTGGAGTCATATTATTTAATTGAAATTACCTAAAAAATATTAGTTATTATTATAAAGTGAACAGACCTGGAACAGCAAGATCATACTTTGAACGAAAGTCTTAAAGTTGTACACGTCGTCGAGACCACCTTTGTCTTTGACATGCATAAAGAACGACATGCCGAAAATGGCGAAGATGAACATGACGAGGAACAACAGCAGGCAAATGTTAAACAGAGCTGGCAGTGACATGGCCAACGCAAACAATAACGTCCGGATACCCTTAGCACCTTTTACAAGTCGAAGTACTCGACCGACCTTGGCTACTCTCACCACCCTTAGCAGAGTCGGTGATACAAAATACTTTTCTATAATATCACTCACCACCAACGCTGTAAAATGCAAAGTTTTAGTAATAGGAGTGACGACATAATATAAAAAATAAGCAATACATTTCATGATACTTACTTAGAATTGAAAACATAACTACGACAAAATCGAATAGATTCCACGGTTCAACAAAATAATGATACCGTAAGGCGAATATTTTTAAGAGGCACTCTGAACTAAATATCACTATAAATATCATATTCAGATAGTCTAGGACTGAGCTAAACGTTTCTGTCTGTTGATAATGATCCAGCGTCATCGTAAGCATATTCAAGCCAATGAACAACATTATAATCATATCAAATTTTTTGTCTGTTACTATTTCGAACACTATGGCTTGTGGCCGCCACTGAAACAAACAAAAAAATATAATGCATTCACTTATTTCAAAATACTATATTATTATTATTAGTATTGTTCAATATACTTCATTACATAGTATAAAACAAAGTCCCCTACCGCGTCTGTCTGTCTGTTCGCGATAAACTCAAAAACTACTGAACGGATCTTCATACGGTTTTCACCAGTGCATAAAGTGATCCACGAGGAACATTTTGGTATATAATTTATCAAGGATTGTTCTATAATTAGGGCGGGACAACGTCTGCCGGGCTCACTAGTATATACTAAAAGGTGTTACACAAAAACACCGACTTTTCAACAAAACTTTTCGACAAAAATGCAGAGGTTAGGAGGTTTATTGAGATCATTCTAATATAAGTAATTCTTTCAGTTTGGTTTATTAGATGACGTATTTAGGGCGTAGTTTGTACATATGAACATATACGCAATTTTTAATAATTTTTAAAGATTTTTTACTAACTCGGTTTCGTCTATGTACTCCACCAAAATTTATTATTCTCTATATTTCATAACATAACAGGTAATTTTACATGAGATGTCGTTTATTTAATGATGTACTGTACTTAAGTTATATAAGGAGCAAAAGTGCCAATAACAAATAAGCATATTAAACTTTGTAGGTGGTAGAGCCACGCTGAAGCTACAACTGGTTTCAGCATGAATGGGTCGGCTCGCCCCCAGTACTACCACCTGACCCACAGAAAATACGTGAAGTAACAGTGCTTACATTGTTGCGTTTTGTTCAGTCAGTGAGAGAGCCGGAGACCCTCTGCTCACTCCCTTTTCCCCGTTTTGTATACTTTTTCGTTCCTTTAGAAAAAAATTATAATGTAAAAAAGCCAACTAAGCAAACTTTTTTTATAATAAAAGGGCGGCATACTCTTACCACGTTTAAAACTTCATGAATGAATAAGAACAATATATAATTAAGTTTGATTTAGAAATTGAAGCGATACCTTAGGTCTAGGGATAGCTTTTAAAGGCTTCTTGGATCCCATTTTTTTCATGGCATTGTAATACTTTTTCTGATCTTCTGTCATGAACATTTCTAAACTGCCACCGGCTTTCTTTTTCTGTTCATTGAAGTTATCGATGATCACACCGATGAATAGATTGAGTGTGAAAAATGAGCCAAATATGATGAAGAATACGAAGTAAAGATACATATAGATGTTAGTCTCTCGAATTGGTTGTCGGCCGACCTAAAACATTGCAATATATGTGTTACATAATTGAAATATTTACCTGATTGTATCATAAAATCAAATATATATAGACAAAGATAAGACAGTCTAGTGCAAATTTCTCCTCCGTTTGTCAACTTTTTCCTTTTTGTTTATTAGCTATTGACGAGATTTAATGTCAACAATAAACAATTTTGGTAAATGTTCATTTGTTTTTCATACCATCGACGATTTGAAATCTTAAGTCTCTTTCATCATACTTCACTATACTATTTATACTTCGTTTGGCAGTAAAAACTTAAACATATTAAAACTTTAAAAATCAAGGAATTTTGACCTCTGGACGGCCTTTAACATATTAAAAATTAGGCACCTCTCTGGAATCGATGGCGTCGTTCATAATTTGAATCCATCCTTTAAACGTAGCCACTTGAAATAGACAGAGGTACGCTTTCCCAACATGATCGAAGTTCATCGGAGAGTTTTCCCAAGTATAATTTTCCAAAATACAAGCGTTTCGGTCCGGGATAATCTCATGACTCAAGGTCGTATGATTCATGTCAACGCACTGAAAAAAAGAACATCACCTGTGTAGTAATTTATGCGGGACCTTAACCAATTGTGTGGTGGGTTTTATTTTTTATACTTATGAATTAGTTTTACTAGTGCTAGCTTTTGTAGGTAGTAGAGCCACGCTGAAGCTATTATTGGTTTCAGCATGAATGGGTCAGCTCGCCCGGGGTAGTACCACCCTCTCACAGAAATCCGACGTGAAGTAAAAGTGCTTGCATTGTTGAGTTTCGTTTGGTCAGTGAGAGCGCCGGAGACCCACTTCCCCTCCCCTTCCACTTTCCCCTTCCCTTGCTCTACCCTCCCACAGGCTGGCAACGCGCTTGCGACTCCCCTGGTGTTGCAAGTGTCTATGGACAGTGGTTATCATCAGGTGACACACCTGTTTGTTTGCCTCCTATGATATAAAAAAAAACGTATACTAACCTGTTTTGTCTTTATATTTTGTAATATTTGAGGCATCTTGCGTAATGTAATGCAAGGTTAGTTAAGTTAAGTAGATTAGAAATAATAACAAGGAATTTGTATTATGAGATGTCACAAAAAAGCTCTGGTGAAGTCCGACAAATTAGCATGTTTTTGATAACCGCCGTCAATAGTGCGGATTGGTTGCCAAAGTAACAATAAAAAGAACATAAGTACAAAATGTTATATGTAATATTACGTCATGACGTTTACGTTCGTTGTTAATTCAAGTCTTGTACATTATTTATTTATCTTAAAGAGAATTTTACCTTAAAATATTTCCCAGCGAATAACTGTACACCCATTATGGCAAATATGAGCCAAAAGATGAGACACACGAGCAGCACGTTAAAGATGGATGGAATAGCTTGCACTAGCGCATTCACCACGACCTGCATACAAATTTATTATTGTATTCGATGTTTCAAAATACTATACAATATATATTCCATTTTATATGATCTATAGCCCATATGATTTATTTCATAATTTAAGTATGGCATGTGAAAATATTTCGATAAGCATATATTGAAATGATGCTTGTACGGGCTTGAAAATATTAAATATATACTAATCTAACAAATAATAATTTCTAATTCACACAAACAACAAAAAGTCACACCATTAAAATACAGCGGTTCTTTGCTCTAGCAATCATACAAAAAAACTACTGCATGTACTTACCTTTTTTTTTTAAATAATAGCCATCCACAAATAGCACATGCGATTTTCCAAACTTACGATGTACGCAGATACAAGAAGAAAAATTTAAAGTGCAGAATCTAAATAAACATTCAGAGAAACTAGAAAGTATAAAAGTCTATTTTATTTAAAAATGTAAAGATCAAATAGAAAAAAGTTGACCGAAATATGCATGAACTCGATTCATAAAGTAATTTCGATTGAATTCCACTAAAAACAGGATCATGACGAACAGTGATGATGCTAAGCCATTCAAAGGGTGCCATCGACGACTTTGTAATGGTTTTCTAAAAACCGATATCCCGACTACTGCCAATGAATTTTACAACAACTTTCGATACAAGTAATAAAGAAATGATGTCGGATGAATCATGTTTGATAGAAAACGATTTTGTGGTAACGAAATTTTAGATTGATGTGTCGTGATATTGTAGAAATTATACAGTGATGTTATAACAGAGAAATGAGTGTGAAGTGTAGAGCAGTGTGTAGTGGGTGAATAATGGGATCGAGCTCGCGGCAGGGTGGTACATACCCTCATGCCCTGCATGCGGCTCATGGCTCTGAGCGGACGCAGTGCGCGTAGGGTTCTCATGGTTTTGAACGCCTGAATGCCACCGGCGCCACAAAGCGCCGCTACGAAGTTTATAAGCGAGACCTGATAAAATTAACGGTTGCATTTTCAAATACACTGCCAGTTGATATTATTTATTAGTCTTTAAATTGTTTAGTATCCAGCAGCACCTAAAACACAACGTAAATCCAATGGAATTTTGATACCAACGATTAATTTTAGGAACATCCATGATGGGTGAAGACACACGACCACTACAACAATTTCCATGAAAGTGTGGCAGAAGACGACGAGTTTAAATTGAATACGGGTTGAATCCTAAATGCATGGAGTATTTAAATCAAACACTGCAATATCCATACAGGTGTAAAGGAGTACAGAAACGTATATACAAAGAACATATAAATCTCATCATATCCTGTTTATCGACTTTTATAAATAAACCTTTAATAAAAAAGTCTTACATAGAATTTATAATGTTTAATTTCATGTATCAAAGTTCGTAAGTAACTACATCAATATGAAAGGGTTATGTGCTATTTTCATTTCCATCGCCTGTACACAAGTAAACGAATATAAATTAAATAGTAATATTCCTACTATGTATATTTATGTGAAAATAACATTTATTTCGCATAAGAGCACAAATAGGTCGTGTGTCATGCACTGGAACATTGGGTTATCATTATAGTAAAGTACTTGGTAATTCTTCACGAGCCGACCATACATTTCTAGCAGGATTCGTGGGTTAGAGAGTCACACAGAAGCAATATCCACAAACAAACATTACGACATCGAGAGCTCGAGGCGCAGGAGACCTATCAGAGTCTCTGCCATCATAGACATTGAACAGTCAAAGCTGCACACTGGTAGCTGCGGTGCCCACCGCGTTATTTGATTTGCCTATAGAAGTGGCGACTGTTGTTTTTTGTATTAGTTCAATGGGCAACGCAGCTGGATCGGCACTGACAGCATCGCTCTGTGGGCGTCGACGGCGCCTACTCACGCGCATGCCCTCCCATCTGGAGACCGCTCGAAGCGGGCGAAGGGCGCGCAATGTTCGCATCGACCTGAACGCTGGGATGTCATCTGCACCAGCCATCACCGCGCCGTGGTTTACGAGAGATAGCTAACGTCATACCATCAGTTATTTATAAAATTTAACCACATTTCCTTAAAAATAATTTAAAATATAGATTTATAACTATTGCATACAATTGATGACCTGGATAAAAATTCTATACAACAATTTTTGTTCAGTTATATACACATACTTGTACACATTACGAAGAAGCCGTCTGCTGTAAATTAATTGTAATTAATATGTCACGTAATAAATAGTTTTGAATTTATATCATGAATGAGTCTATAAAAGATATAACTATAATAATTTACCATGACGATGATAAAATCCAGCCAGCACCAAGCATTTGTGAAGTATTTCTGGAAGCCAAGAGCGAGCCACTTGATTAACATCTCGATGAAGAAGATGACAGTGAAGATACGATCCATATAATAAAGTATGTCTTGAAGTATTGGCCGATGAGGTAAATGTACATCTTCTAAGGCCTTTAATCAAAAATTAGTTTTTTAATGCAGTGTATTTATGAAGTCGTGAAATCAAAAAGGAATCATTTACTCTACTTATTTTACTAATTTGATTAACACTCACCAAAGCCAAACTACTGAGCAAAATCATTGTAATCACAGCCGTTTCGAAGTAAGTGTTTTCAATCAATTTGAACGTCTTTAACCGTAATGTGCCCCAGCCTTGCCAAAATGGCGAATCGTCGTCTCCGGCAAGAAATGGAAAACGTTGATAGCACTGTTCAGGGCAACAATCAGCTGGTGTGTCATCGACTACTTCTTCATCTGCTCCAACCTTGATATCAGTTTTACCTAAACCTCCATCTAATTTATCATCTTCTTCTTCAATCATTTCTAAAATATTAAGTAAGTTGGATTGGTGAATCCCTTTTTTGTTTAAAATTTAGGGAAAAAATTATAAATAAAAATTCAGACCTTCCTCTAAGCCTAACTCTTCTTTGCTGGCATCTTTTTTTTCTTCTCCGTCGATGGTGTCAGCGGAACCCTTGTGACTTTCATCTTTGAACGATCTAATTTTGTGACTTCCGTACGATTTTTGACTAATTGTGTCATCATCCTGAAACATTGTCATCATATTAATCAATTTTCATTATGTATTATTATTGAAAATAACACTTTGATCACGGGAAAAAGCGCTAACATACAGTAAAACATATATAAAAGGTATTTGTACGTTAATCCGTCTAAAATATAATCCTAGAGAATTGGCCTGAAGTCTTTGTTACCTGAATTGGATATCCATGATGATTTAATTCACAATCCAGTCGATTATCCCGATGATTAACAGTTATAGCGTTTATATTGTTCATCAATATTTTTCCTTTTTTATATTTAATGTCACCTTAAATTTAAATTACCATTAAAAAAAAGATAATATTTTCGTACGTACCATTCGTATACACTTAAACATATATACCTGGTATTGTAAATTCCATTCCGTCACCGATGGCTACTTCTACTTGATCTTTGAGTTTCTTATCTTTATAAAGCACAGCGTCGTCCAAGTCAGTACCAATGTCTAGCTCGTTGTCGACTCGTTCTGAGGAGACACAACGGCCACATAGAGCCGCTTTTAAGCCTAAATGTCGCCGATTGTGTCCCACAGTGCGTCACCACCGCGCGTCAACGACGACACCATCCAAGCATAGAAATCAGACCAGACGAATAAACTTAGGATCTGTTCTCGTCAAGAACTACCATATCGCGTACAAAATAAAGTGGTGTGAAGTGATGGTTACATTAACTTATGAATCTTAAAGCTAAATAAACTTATTTACACTTATCTATGCAATTTCGTTTCAATAACATTATATAAATGCGTACTATAAATTATATTTGAAAATAATAAAACAAAATGATTGCAGCAAAACATATTATGACAGAAAATCTTAAAAATTGATTATGATTCATTAATTATCTTTATATTAACACTTTATGTTCACAAATACGAAACGTAAATTTTATGTAGATGATCATTTTTAACACATGCATTCACATAAAAAGCATAAACAGATATTTTATGGATTAAATACACAATCATAACAACATAAGCGTGGACATATACTACAACATAAAAAAATGATTGATCTAAATACACGGTGTAGTACAAAAAAATAAGGCGGTCTGTAACATTAAGGTAATATAATAAATGAATATTAAAGATTACTGGGTCTGCGCTCTACACTTGGATCACTAGGGGGCTCAGGCAACGCACAGTGTTCACAAAATCGATACAATTTTTGTATTTATCAATATCATGCGTAATCTTTTAACATCATGCTTTGGACTTTTCATTAATAATTTGGATTTCACAAAACGTTTGATAAAGTTATTATTTTAATAAGGTTACTTTTTATATTAATTCACAGTGGACATACATATATATTTTAATCATGCTTGCAGGTTAAACTGTTACAAATTACATTATTATTTTATTTATACATTAAGTATAAAATTAAAATCCAATGCAAGGCATCACACACAACAACGAATAACCACCATGCCACAACAATTGGCATATAATACAACACACATCTTACCGGGCGCATGTATTGCTATCTGATTAGTCAGTTTGTTCTTTACGAGCTTAAGAAAATCGGCAACGTTTCTTTTTATCCAATCAATGAACCTCGATATTCTGTTAAACGCTTCTGCTATTTTATTCGTATCCTGATCGGCAGTGGGCGTTGATAAACTCGACGAACCAAAATTAGAGAGTAACAGAGCCAAGAAAAGGTTGAGTACCTGAAATTATATATGAAATTTGAACTTTTAATAGATGCATGTTTAACAAACAAATTAGGATAATAATTATACCGACCACAAGGTTACCGATGACGACAGTAGCCAAAAAGAATGGTATACAGGAAACGTCTCCGACTAACATACAATCCCACATGCTCTCAATCCATTCCCCACACAGTACTCTAAATACAATCATGAAACTGTGCATGAAATCAGTGAAGTTCCATCGAGGTAAGTCTCCATCAGGAAAACGGTCTACGTAATCTGAATAAATAATAACAGTACGTTTATGTTTACAATTCATACAATAGTTTAAATTATAACTTACAAAGGTAAACTTAGGCTATAGTATCTAAATTACGACATACATGTAAAGCTATAAGTTATTTTCATTTGAAATTATTTTTTTTTTGCTACATTAGTTAAGTAGATTATATTAAGCAGGTTATCGTGCACTGTTTAACTTTCGAATAATATCTCAATTATATCAGCATAAGTTAAATATAAAGCGTAAATTACCATTACGAATTAAGCTTTAATATGGCATGCGACAATAACAGGAAAAACGCTAAAATGAAAAAAAGAGAGCTCAGAGAACCAAGTCGTACTTAAAATAAAAATAATGATTGGCAGGAAAGAAGAAAGAGTAGATAGTGTTTCACAAGTGAGGCGCCTTTTGTATGGGACAATTACATAGGACGATAAAAACATTTTAGGATCTCGGGCTCATTCGGAAGGGACACATCAAGTTTCATCAATAGTACAATATGAGCAGAACAGTGTGACGCACATAAACACAATATTCACTATGCAAATTGGACGGCGAGCTCGAATTTATAGTATTAAATATTACTTTTCTACCAATATTTAGTAATAGGAAATGTATTTCAACGATTTAATACAGAAACAAAACAGCGTCATTTCTATAGTTAATTTTAAATTGGTAATAAAATACATTATGTGCTTAAATATTGAAAAATTATCTTAATGACCTTAAAGTCGTTATATAAGTGATATTTGGTGTTGAATTACATTTCTTACGGAAGTACATCGAGTATCGCCGCCTTTTTACCAATAATCGACATCTCCAAACACCAATGAACATGCAGCACTCCCACCAATCACACTTACCCACATAATTTTTTCCAAATAGTTGCATACCCATCACCGCAAATATGAAAATAATGATGCACAATACGAAGGTCAGGTTGCCCAAAGCACCCATTGTCCTACCCATTATAGAGATGAGTAAATTAAGAGTCGGCCATGACTTTGCCAATTTGAATACTCGAAGCTGCAATTACAAATTGTGAAACAAGGCGTCACACAAGCTCTTCAACTCAACCGGCGCTTCACCTATGCTACTGCGATATTCCTCCGCAGATCCAGAGTCATCTACAATACTTAACAAACGTTCTTGTAGTGATTCTGGATCGATATTATGTACTAAATGTAGCGAATATGTGCTCGAAGTACCTATCGATGTGCATTGATTTTCATTTTTGCATGAGTGGGATATATGTTTCTTTAGCTAGAGTGAGAGCTTTTAAATTAATCATACTTCATATGGTACTTATTTCATCATTGCCTAATTCTTTTTATGACATAGATCCCATCAGTTACGCTCCGACGCGTATAGTACCCATCGTAAGCAAAGCCGCAAGTCAAATCTATATTACTCAATGCAAAGCTTAATCATGATTTCAAGCTGCGTGTTATATAGCTTTATAACGTGTTTCTGATCAGGCTCATTAGTGTTATGAGCCTCATTCTGTGTTATAAAGCCACAGCATTGACCAATCGGTCACTTATGAAAAATAATGTTTAGTCAAAGCCCAGTGTAAAATTTTCTGTAGTGTAAAGCTGAATAATCAATAATGAAGCTGAGTTCATTAATTAGAGATGCTAAATTTTCTCTTAAATCAGAACCTGTGTAGTTCTTCCCAAACAACTGCATTCCCATCACCGCAAATATAAATATAATGATGCAAAGTACAAAGGTCAAGTTCCCTAAAGCTCCCACGGTCCTACCCATTATGGATATAATAAGGTTTAGCGCCGGCCAAGACTTGGCCAGTTTAAATACACGTAGCTGAAAATATTTTATCACATTTATAAATTACTGGATTCAGATGACGATAACATTTTAAAAGAAAATAAATGTTAATGTACAATTAATTTAGTGAACACATGAATTTATATACTCACGAACACCGGGGTAATGGAGTAGACACTTGAATACAAATGAATTAAATGGACTTTGCACAAGTTGCTCATTTCATAAAAGTGTTTTATTTCATACTATTAGTGAATGTACTCAATCAAAAGAAATAAAAAAAATTAAAATGATACTCACCAAACGAAACGAACGTAAAACAGACAAACCCTGAACACCTTCGAGACCCAACTCCAACAGCGATAAGGCCACAATAATAAAGTCAAATATATTCCAGCCCTCTTGGAAATAATATTTTGGGCTCATAGCTATTAATTTTAAAGCGGCCTCTATACCGAATGTCGCGGTGAAAAACTGAAAACATATGTAATTAACCCATTAGTTAGGAGTAGTAAATTATTATTAGTAAATTCAGTTAAGAGTTAACTCCACATTAAACTTACGTAGTTGCCGCTTTTTAAAGCTTTCTCCATATCTCGATCCATATCGTGATGATCCAACGCCATAAACAGGGTGTTTACGACGATACAGAGAGTTATAAAAAGTTCCACGAACGGATCAAACACCAATAAAGCAACGTATTTCTGAAATTCCAGCCACAGCCAACAGCAGTCCCACACACAGAAAAAGTCAATGCCTTTCATGACACATTCTAGTAGTCTTTCCTTTAACGTCGGTCCATCCTCATCATCTTCCGCTGTTGGGAAGTAGTATACTGATACTGTTGCGTCCCATTTACCAGCAGAGTGCGTTTGTGTGTGTTAAGAGACAGAGAGAAATATATTTGTTAGTATTCGCTCATTATTTACAATTTACAATAATCTCTATTATTGCCAGTAAAATAATGTGAATAATTATACAGCATTATAGTAACGAATGATAAGTTAATTTACTATTTTATTAGAGATGTTCAAAGGATTAACATAGAGATTGGACACCAATATCCATATTTTTTCGGAATTTAGTAGGTTGTCATTTATTTAAAAACAAAGTCAAGGGTGTATCTCACACGTGGTATACATAAGTGTTAAAAGGTTTCATACTGCCCCAGTAAATCACAATTAACCATAAAACATAAGTGTCATTTTTACATAAATGTAACACTTATGATCTATTTGTGATGGCAGATTAAGGTATAATGTTCACTGGGTGTTAATTCATACTTTGTACTAAATGAACTCGTGCAAATAAAATAATCATAATTGCCTATGATTAACTTCTCGTCGTGGCGTCTACGTTGAGTCAAAAGCGTCGTCTGCAGATACAATTACTTAAATACTACGGTTTGAACTGTATCTAATATCAAAACAACCTTCATGTGTGGTTCAAAAATATGAATATCGCTTTGAACTAAATATTATATCGATTAAGCAATTCAGTAAATACAGTACTTACGAATCGGTATTAATCTTTTTAAATGAAAAAAAAGTTAATAAATTCATACTAAAGGATTCCGAATGATATATACAGGTAGAAAATAATGCTTCAAGGATGGTGTCGAGGAAGTGAGATGTAATTACTGAACTGTAATAAGTTACCCCATGAAAACTACACAATATAAAAACTACCACACTTAGTGAATAATATAAGTGAAAAATTAAAAAAAACTCATACGTATAAATGAAGGAATTAGTGCGAAACAACAATACAAGTGAGAGAATATGTATATAAACAAATTGTGTAATATTATATTTCAGTGCCCTACAGAGCAGTGCTTAGTGCGTTTGAATTGTGTGGTTAATCAAATGTACCAAATATCAAAAGATATATCAACTCTTGCTACACGTCGATGAATTTTATTTGCGCTTCTTAAAAATATATTAATTTTGTTTTATATTCATAGAAATTCTACAGATATCATCAGCTAACTTAATCTCATTTGTCATCAATTAGAATACATTGACATAGTAAATGAACATTTAAAGAATCATCCCTTGATTTTATTATTAAACAAGATCTAGTTTAATTCTGTTGATTATTAATTTATCTGTAAACCTTTCAAATAGCAAATAGCAACGTTTTTCATCGGCGTTATAAGTGCAAATTAAATTTAAAGTAAAAATTACCATCAATAAATGACATCCACAAATATATGCCAATTATGCTTACATTTTGCATAATGAGCAAATACCGATAGTGTAGTGTTGTGAATGTAAAGTTTTATTGAGTAGGTGTTGAAATAGTTATTTATTATGGATTGTTTTAAAGTAAAAAGCAAAGACATACGGAAACACCGATTATTAGCATTAAAAATTAAACAACTGAACAAGATAACAGCTCTTTTAGAAGAGAGGCGACAACATTTATTACAGTTTCTTATTATAATCATACCATTTTGATCGCTAGCTCGACTTTGTCTTCCAGCCTGTTCGATAATCTCGTTTAAAACCATCACATCTGAAACATAATACAAGTAAATAGTTTTAGGTTGTTTGATATAACTTTTATATATAAACATAATAACCGACAGGGCCGTTTTTATTCATATGTGCAAGGTTTGTGGGGGGAAGGGGCAGTTGCAAAATCCTAAAGAGGCAAAGGGACCACCATGGAAGTAGAAAGTTCTTTTTCAAAATGTAAATGAATAAAGAATTATTATAACCTGAGATAGATTGAAAAGTTTGATCATTATTAAGCATCAAATCAAATTTAATGATATAATAAGTGTCGTACCTAAACCTTTTGTCAACTCGAAAGTTATGTAATTGAAGATCAACATTTTATTTTACATTTAACATTTTAACACGACCCTAATAATAAATATAATTATAATTTATTACCTCTCATATCAACAACGTTAGGTTGTTGGGACGATTCTATAAATGGATTGTCATTGGGCTGCTTTAGAACTTTACCCGCTTCGTCTGTACATTCAGTCATTTCCTGAAATATAACAATTACAATCGGAATGTGAGAGGTATCATTAAAATAATCTTTAATTTCAATTAAAATACACAACATTAATTTCCCTGTTAGACTCAATCTTATAAACTGACAAACGTCATTCGAGACTTTACAACATCAGGAGGTCTTGATCCAGTATATTCCTCTAAACTCATATATTTTTCACTTTCTTCTTTTAACCTCTCACATCAACTGTTTTAGCTCATTGTGAACTATTCATCTAAGTATAGACCAGCCTCTTCTACGTACACCAGGTAGCATGAATTGCAGAATTGTACATAATTGTGGTTAATAACATAAATCTATTTAATCTTGGTTCTTGAAGAGAGCGTCATAGAACACCGTCATTTTTAAGACCTTATTTATCAATTTTTTTATATCATAGGAGGCAAACGAACAGGTGGGTAACCTGATGTTAAGCGATCATCGTCTACAGACACTAGCAACACCAGGAGTGTCGCAAGCGAGGAGGTGAGCCTGCGGCGCTCTCACTGACCGGACGAAACGCAACAATGCAAGCACTGTTACTTCACGTCGATGTTTTTGTGAGAGGGTGGTACTGCCCCAGGCGAGCCGAACCCATTCATGCTGAAACCAGTAATAGCTTTAATGTGGCTCTACCACCTACAAATTTAATTTATGTTTCTAAAACTCACATATTCTCTAAGTGGTCGTGAAGCAAGTGAAGAATCCTGTCTTGGCAGTGCGTAGGCATGAGGTTGTGATGTCACGCTATGATTTCTAGATGCTGAACGTCCTCGTAATCTAGCTTCTTTGGTTTGAGCCTTACCACCTAACAAGTCACCGTGAGATGTATAGGAAAGACGCGACTGGTGCGAGGTATATGATGAATGGCGAGATCCTGCAATAAAAATATAATAATGTTGATAAGTTTTTATTACCTAATAGTTATCCGGCCTGTCTTCGCACGAGTGTATTTACGAAAAAAATGAGACCAAATCATCCATTTCCAGTACGATCATGTAATGTAATAACTGAATGTAAATCAAACAAATCTGATAATATCTTTGGGGATTTTCCTGTCTCACTCGCTCGATCACTTTTTTAATCGGGATTTTTAACGTAATTTTTTAATTTCTTTCATGCACACTTTGTTCTGATAATTACAAACATAAAAAAAGGATTCGCCAGATAGGTGCAGCCGTTCTATAGGGATGCGCTTACATACATATTCAGCAGTAAATTTTTATTTATATTGATAAGTTGCCTTCTTATACATTAAAAATACACAAAAAACTCATTTTTAGGTATATGATGTTTTTATATAATTACATTAAATCGATATATTTATATAAGAAAATATTATATGGAAACCACTCTCTTAACAGTTAATGAATAGAAACCTTCAAGAAAAGTTTATAATAAAGTTATTTATAAATATTGAAGTTAACAAATAATACATAGGTTTCCTATTACATAATATAAGAAGTAGACGGGTAGACAAAATTCGTGACAATAAAAAGAGAAAGTAGGTTAGTGCATCTAGATTTGCTGATAACGTACAGGACATTTGATGAGTGATATTTTATATGTAATTGTATTCGAACAATATTTGCACATTATTAATATACTAGCTGGTCCCTGGGATTGGGATGACGTGAATATGCATGAAATGCTTTATCTGGGTACAAACAGGGATGTCTTTTAGTATATTTCATTGTTATTTTATCGTTTTTACTAAATGCTTATGGAAAAGCGTAATGCTATGGTGGTACGCGTTTCTCTAAGTTCGCCTGGTTATTTAACATCAAAGGACATGGTTTAACGTCAAAACTTATTAAGTATAAAAAAAACCTAGATCCTTCATCGGGTCTTGACCTACGTTAATCAGAAAACTAGATTCCAGTTTTTGGTTGCTTGGTTTTTAAGTGATACGAATTTCGATGCGAAAATTTTGTGATTTTACTGTATAAGTAGGTTAGTACATCTAGATTGCTGATAACGTACAGGACATTTGGTGAGTTATTTTGTATATGTAATTGTAGTCGAACAATATTTACACATTATTAATGTACTAGCTGGTCCCTGGGATTGGGATGACGTGAATATGCATGAATGCCTTATCTGGGTCCAAACAGGGATGTCTTTTAGTATATTTAATTGTTATTTTATCGTTTTTACTGAATCCTTATGGAAAAGCGTAATACTATGGTGGTACGCGTTTCTCTAAGTTCGCCTGGTTATTTAACATCAAAGGACATCATGGTTTAACGTCAAAACTTATTCGGTGTTATTACAAAAAAGTTAAATACATATTGCATCCTGGCTTTAAAAATGTATCATATTAAATACACCGCGGTCGCTGAATGTTCGACATCTTGCTCTTTTGTCTCGCTTTGGTTAGGTTAGGTTAGGTTACACTTGTGAAAAAGGATAACGCGAACTTGCCTCGGGCGAGCGCGGTGCATTTATTAGAAAACTTTTTTAAACCAAGCATTTGATACGTATTTAACATTTTTGTAATAACACGGATTAAGTATTAAAAAAAACGAGATCCTTCATCGGGTCTTGGCCTACGTTAATCAGAAAACTAGATTCCAATGTTAGGTTGTTTGGTTTTTTAAGTGATACTAGTTTCGATGTGAAAAATTTGTGATTTTACTGTATATATAATGTTATAATAAGAACTGGAACTAAAATTTATAGCCGAGACATTACGAGTAGAAAGAACTTTAACACGAAGAATTCATTGTTTCCTTCATACTAGTTCAAATTGAAATTAATTCAGAATGTTTTACCGCAATGTATTACCTTGTTTTCCGTATTTTGACATTTCTATATTATATAGTTTTTATTAAAAAAAATTTATCGCTGCTTACTTTATACGATCGTATCGTTTTTATTTTTGCAATAAAATGTATATAGATAAATACATCAATTCACATATTCACATTCACATATTAAGTATTAAAACTGGAAATTCTACGATAATTGTTAAGAGTTTTAAAATGTTATAATCTATTAACTAATGAAATATATGTAGCGGCTTACTCCTGCGCGCTCGGGAAACATCGCCCGCGCTCGAGAATGATCGGCGAGCTAGTGTGATCCGAGACACGACGCCGAGAGGCCGTTCGCGCCGGCTATTTTTCCGCGCCCGTGTTTAACGAGTAATTACTACAGTGGTGACCCCAGTGAACTGTTATAACTGACTTGTTTTGTTTTTATTAATAATGTCAAACGATGACAATGTTTTTCGAGCGCCTACACCTGGATCTAGCGAGCCGAATGCTCGCTCGGTTGCGCCCAGTGATTCCGCGTTGTGTCGAGTCGGTGTAAAAGTACCTCCGTTTTGGCCGGATAAACCTGCACTTTGGTTTGCTCAGTTGGATGGCCAGTTCTCGTTATCAAACATAACAGTAGACGCAACTAAGTTTTACCATGTTATTTCTGTTCTCGACTACAAGTACGCAGTAGAGGTTGAAGATATAATTATAGAACCACCAGCCAAAGATAAATACGAGACTTTAAAACGAGAACTCATAAATCGTTTATCGGCTTCCAAACATCAACGTTGGATGCAGTTATTAAATAATGAGGAACTGGGAGACCGCAAGCCCAGTCAGTTTTTACGACACCTCCGTAGCCTCGCTGGAAACGACATGGGCGACGACTTCCTTCGGTCAATGTGGTTAAACCGATTACCAGGGTACTTGCAAGCAATTATTGCTACACAGGATAATTCCAAACTGGATGAAGTAGCTCAATTGGCTGACAAAATTATGGAAATACCTTCACACGGCAGATTCTCGCAGGTATCCGCAACTTCTACATCGTCAGCTCCAGAAGTAGCAGTAGCGGCGTCATCTTCAACACCGTTGGAAGATTTAAATCGTAAAATAGATGAGTTGACGCGACGTATGGAGGTCATGGCGATGACACAAGGTTGTCGAAACTGTAGATCCCGAACCAGATTCCAAAATCAACGACGTTTTCGTTCCCGCAGCCGTTCTGCGGCTGAAGGCACTCGTTATTGCTGGTACCATATCAAATTCGGTGACAAAGCAGAAAAGTGTATATCTCCATGTTCGTACACAAAAAACCAATAGAGCAGTTACTATTTGCGGCGAGTGACTGTGCTACTACGTCGAGCCGCTTGTTCGTGACAGACAATTCTAGTAAAATACAATATTTAGTGGACACTGGTTCAGATGTGTGCGTATATCCGCTTAAATACTTGCGTGGCGAGAAACGTTACAAAACGAACTATGAATTGTTCGCTGCCAACGGTACAAATATTGCAACATATGGTTGGACTAGCTTATGTCTCGATTTTAAATTACGTCGTAGTTTCAATTGGCGTTTTGTTATTGCTGATGTGACTAAGCCTATCATCGGAATTGATTTTTTGTCATTTTACGGCTTACTTGTGGATGCCAGAAACCATAGACTAATCGATAGCGTCACGCAGCTTACCACTTCTGCCTTACCAGTATTTCATGCTATCTGCCACATTAAAGCTGTTGTAGGTTCTTCTCGTTTTCACCAGTTGCTGCAACAATATCCTGAAATTACTAGACCTGCCGGATACCCAATGGAACGTCAAACCAAGCATAAAACGGTACATTATATCCGTACTACTCCCGGTCCACCAGTTTTCTGTAGGCCCCGTCGACTTGACCCAGCCCGACTGAAAATAGCGACCCAGGAGTTTGAAGATATGGTACGTACAGGTGTAGCACGTCGCTCGAATAGCTCATGGTCATCACCATTGCATATGGTTCCTAAAAAAACAAGTGGTTGGAGGCCATGCGGCGATTACCGGGCATTAAATGCAAGGACCATACCAGATCGTTACCCAGTAAGGCACATCGGTGATTTTGCTCACAATTTACAGGGTTGTCAAATATTTTCTACTATCGATCTCGTCCGCGCTTACAATCAGATACCTGTTGCACCCGAAGATATCCCAAAAACTGCAATTTCCACACCGTTTGGTCTTTTTGAATTTGCTTATATGAGTTTTGGTTTACGTAACGCGGCGCAGACCTTTCAGAGATTCATAGATGAAATACTTCGTGACCTACCTTTCTGTTTCCCCTAAATCGATGACATCCTGGTGGCTTCAGCACACGAGGAGGAACACGAACATCATTTGAAGCTTGTTTTCGAACGCTTGCAAGAACATGGTGTTCTCATTAACACGGCAAAATGTGACTTTGGTCGTTTAGAAGTGTCCTTTTTAGGACATCGTATATCTAATAAAGGCACAGAACCATTACCTGAAAAGGTTACAGCCCTTCAAGAATTCCCTATACCACGCACAATTAAAGAACTTCGTCGGTTTTTAGGAATGCTCAATTTCTATCGAAGATTTATACAACATGCCGCTCAGACACAAAGTTCGCTGAATCAGTTATTAGAAGGACCTAAAGTGCGTAGTAACGACAGTATAAATTGGACTCCCGAATTAGAAAGATCATTTTTGGAGTGTAAAAATAGCTTAGTCACTGCTACACTTCTTACTCATCCTCGACTAAATGCAGATCTCGCCTTAGTATCTGATGCATCTGACACAGCAATCGGAGCAGTCCTCCAGCAAAAAGTCAAAGGTGTTTGGGAACCCCTCGGTTTCTTTTCAAGAAAACTTAATTCGGCACAAACAAAATACAGCCCTTATGACAGGGAATTGCTAGCTATCTATGAAGGCATTAAATATTTCCGCCACATGTTAGAAGCTCGATCTTTTGCGATATTAACCGATCACAAACCAATTACATATGCTTTTAACAAATCTTTAGATAAATGCTCGCCTAGGCAGTATCGCTATCTAGATTTTATTGCGCAATTCTCGACCGACGTTAGACACATTGCTGGGAAAGACAATATAGTAGCCGATACGTTGTCTCGCTCTATAGAAACCGTAAGTGCAGTAAATTATGAGGAATTGGCAGCATCGCAAAACAAAGATCCCGAAATGCAAAACCTCCTTTGTAAAGAGTCTTCGCTACGTTTGAAGAAAATAATAGTACCCGGTTCAACAACAAAACTGTTTTGTGACATATCAATGCCTGTTTTTCGACCCTACGTAACACCAGAATTTCGTCGACAGGTCTTTAATGTGTTACATAATTTAAGCCATCCAGGAGCCAAGGTTACGACCAGATTAGTAACGCAACGTTTTGTATGGCCCGGAGTACGTAAGGATTGTCGCGAATGGACCAGGTCTTGCCTACAATGTCAACGTTCAAAGATTGATAAGCACGTGACATCTCCTATAGGCGATTTTGCGTTGCCGACTAAACGTTTCTCGCAAATACATATAGACCTGATTGGACCTTTACCATTTTGTCGCGGATATCAATACTGCTTAACAGCTGTCGATAGGTTTACCAGATGGCCAGAGGTAATACCAATTTCTGACATTAAAGCGGAAACCATCAGTGAAGCATTTATAGCCGGTTGGGTATCTAGATTCGGATGTCCAGACAGAATTACAACAGATCAGGGTCGGCAATTCACTTCCGATATATTCAGACGTCTCTCCAACATCACCGGTACACAAGTGGTACACACCACGGCATACCATCCAGCGTCAAATGGATTAGTGGAGAGGTTTCACAGGCAATTAAAAACTGCAATTATGTGTCATGGTACCGACGACTGGGTAGAACGTCTGCCCTTGGTACTTCTGGGAATTAGAACAGCTTGGAAAGAAGACTTAGCTACTTCTACTGCTGAATTAGTCTACGGCGAACCTTTACGTTTGCCAGGTGATTTTTTCCAATCTCCGTTTCAAGAAAACTCCCAAACCTACTCGGATTTCATATACCGCCTTCAAAAGCATATGAGAAATATACAACCATCGCCGACTGCACGTCATGGTTCTTCAAAAATATTTATACATAAAGACCTTTCCACCTCTACACATGTATTTTTGCGACAAGATGCTGTTCGAAGACCTCTTCAGCCGCCCTACACTGGACCGTACAGAGTAATTAGTAGGGCAGATAAATTTTTCAAGCTGAACATTCGTGGAAAGCATATAAATGTGTCTATAGATCGCATTAAGCCTGCCCACATGCTTGAGGATAATACTTCGATTCCGCAGAAGGAAATGGTATCACGAAGCACACGTTCTGGACGAACTGTACATTTTCCAGATTATTATCGACCCTAAGGGTCTGGAGGGGGCTGATGTAGCGGCTTACTCCTGCGCGCTCGGGAAACATCGCCCGCGCTCGAGAATGATCGGCGAGTTAGTGTGATCCGAGACACGACGCCGAGAGGCCGTTCGCGCCGGCTATTTTTCCGCGCCCGTGTTTAACGAGTAATTACTACATATATATGACATACTTAAGCAATAAAATAAAATGAAAACTCACCTAAATTTGCGTAATAAACTGGAATTATGATAGCACCATTTTCTTCGGACATTGGGGTGACAGCGTTAGAGTCATCGGCATAAGGCAGATGTTCTTGAGCATCCAAATACGTGGACAGGACCAGAGGTTTCCTGTCCGCTCCAGGAGGGTAACGAGACCGTCCATTTGGCCTCAGTGCCATCTGATGCGAACCTCGAGACCCTCGACGCAAGTTGAAAGGCGAACCGGGTAATGACAACGATGCCTGTATAGTCATTGTAATAAATAAGAAGCTTGTCAAAGCATTGAAATATTATAATAAATATATTCATCTTTGTATATAATTATTATAAAAAAATATTTCCTTTCCAAAGTACACATTTTTCCTCAATTCAGATCAAATATGTCTTCAAATATTTGTACTATCACTAGTTATTGAGCGTAAGGTAAACCAGTTGCAGAGGCTTTAGTTATATATTCTGATCTAAATGAAGTAATCTCCATTACTTTTAAGTATATATCGATTGCCTACATTCATGTGCTAATAAACAGAAGTCAGAAATAAAAAAAAACAATTAAGGACAGTTAAGTATAACAGGTATAGAATTTAAGAAGAAAGAAATTAGAAGTTTCCAATTAAACACCAGATGCTGATAATGATCGCATTGCATCAATACATGTAAATAAAGTAAACATGAAGAATGCTACTAAATTATTGAGAATGCATAACATGAATTGCTGCAAGTTGACATTTCAACATGGAAAATAATCGAAAAATAGCGTAATCTACAAGAATAATAGTTGGTTGACAGAAAGAAAAGTAGGCTTATTCCTATAATAAAGGAAGAGGTAGGGGAACACAAACACCAAGGAGGAGTAATGGACAAACCTGAGAGCCCTCCCGCAGTGGCCCATATGGCAATTGTCCGATTTTATTTATGCGTTCAGGGTGAGGGACCTTCAATACATAAACAGATTCTAAATTTATTAAATGTCATTTAAACACAAACATTGAACTATCTAATATCCACCGGGACAATTAGTGGATGGAGAACTGCTAAAAAGAATTTTAAAAACAACTGAATAACAAATCCAATTCTGTAGCTTTAAAGCTCTTTAAATATAAAACTAAATTATCGAGATTGTGCAAGGCCTCATAGAAAACTACTGTGATATAGTCTGTATCTAGTTATGAAATAAAACATCTACAAAGTGAGTGAGAAATCAATACAACAAGATTTTTATATTTCTGTAGCAACCATTCATCTCAGAATAAAATAAAGTGCTGGTGCTTTATAAAACTCTTATTGTAAAAACAAAACGGATAGGTAAATAATGATAAAAGTAGCAATGATTTTCATGAGTGTAAGCAACAGTTAGTCAAGTAACTTTGTTTATAAACACATGAAGTAGTGTGGGGTTGACATGCATTTTTGCAATTTCTAAATTATAAAAAATATTATTTCTATATATTTTTGGAATCTACGTCTATAGTCATGATGACTGTTCTTTTGTTTGTATTAAGACAAAATAAACATGGAAGCCTCCGCACGTCACTAATCGAAATTGAGGAATAAAATCTTTAATACTTCTGATAATGTGAATGTTATTGATAAAGTATTATTAGTGAACCTACCTGTTTATCGTCGCGATGTTCTGTTTCAGCCCGGCCTGGTTGTGAACACTGACATCGCAAAAAAACAATCTACCATGACAATAGATTTTACCTCTCCAATATTATGCCTTTACAAAAAACTAAGCATTTTAAAAATTATTTTTGTATAAATCTAACATGATGGTTTAAGCATCGTCTATAAAGAAATATTATTGGAGATCTATGGACTAAAAGGACTAGCGACCCTCTATAGGACATGCTACAATATATACAAGTGGTGTGTACCATTTTATTATTTTTGTGGGAAATAAATTATAGGGTATTTTTCATGCCAACAAACAATCTGAAACAAGTTCTAGATTACATAGATCTAATTGAGGAAAATATGTATTTGAAATGATGGTAAGCAGATGATGGTATAAATATACGAAATGGTAAAGAGAAGGCTAAATTTAGAAATCGAAGTTGTAAATTATATATACAAAAATAAATAAAAAAGGAAATCATTCAGTTCACATTCCCACTAACATGCATCGGTTTTATAATACCTTTGATTAATTTACAGAAAATTATAAATTAAAAGTTCTTGAGCCGAATCAAAAGGTTTTCCTTATAATAATACAAAACTTTTTCTTTGAGTTATTAAATAATATGCTATTAGCAGTGTACTATTGTATAAAAATTTATAGTACGTATATGTAGCAACTCTAAAAGTCTATAACAAAAGGAAAATCAAATTATTAAGCTCTTTAAAAGAAAACAAACATTAAGAACATTTTGAGAACTTCTTCCCAACTTGACCCTTACCGAATGTGCTATGAGGATGAATAAGTGACGTGTGCAATATTTTTTAAGAGAAGAGAAATTAGTAAAAAGTTATCTATTATATGCAATTAGGCTATTTAAAGCGGTGACATTGGATCAAGTTGAAAAGACACATTAACTTGACAATGACTCATTTCCAACAAGAGCTTATTTTATCTGTTTACAGCTGTACCCTTAATATAAAATTTGTAAAAGTTATTGTTTCAATTATACCTATTTATGGAAACATTATTTGTTTATCTCTGTTTTAATTATAATTAACGAGACAGAACACTGATAAAATGAAATGTAATAACACCATATTGAAAATATTGGATTGTTATTGTTTAAGATATATTGTAAAGTTTATTACTGAATATTTATGGGTCTTAATAGTGAATCATCGTCAGTGAGGTTTAGCGTGATCAGCCCAGCGCATACTCACCATGCTGACCTTCCTCGGTCGTCGTGCCGAGTCGTTGTGCAGTTCGGTGGCGGTTGGCTTGTGCGTGGGCTGTGTGCTCACCGAGTCCTGGAAGGGGTCGCTACGGAGGGACATGCGCTCCCGTGTATTGTCGTCCTGGTTGCCTCGTTCCTGGTTCACGAACAGCTCGTAGCTCTGACAGGAGAAGTCGCTCGGAGATTTAGCAGGGTGTGCCTCTGCGTACGCTGCAGCTTCTGCGGCGGCGGCCTGTTCTCTTGCATGTGCTTCTCTTGCCTCTTGTTTGTCCGCTCTCGCTGCTGCTTTTTGTTCTGCTTCCTATGTTTAAATTTATATATTTATTGATATAAACTGTTCGCATTAGCATTACACAAGTACGATAACAATATACATTCTAATTACAACTTTAGCGGTTGTTTATTCTACAAAAACTCCTTCACATCCATTTTGAAAGCAAAGCAGTAAGGTTAATATTAGAATATTTGTTGAGCAGGTTGCTATTGGCAATGCACTGGCATACAAGAGGTGCTAAATTTGTTTCTTAATTTATTATTCCCTAGACTAAGAATTATTGTTGTTTTTATAGCTCGTTATAAGTTACTACACAAGACGATAATTAAAGTGACCACAGTAGTATTAGTAAATGTTTCTTATATACATATATGTCTTAAGAAAAATATATAATTAAGGAAATAATACAATATATACATGCAAAAATATGATAGGAATAGTCACAAAAAAGCTGTAATAATAATATAAATAAATAATGTATTTATTTATTATGTAATTGTTTTATTTACTCTAAGAGCTTCCTCCTCAGCCTGTTCTTCTTCTTCAGCTTTCTTTTGTAACTCGTCGTATGACATAGCGACGATGGCCAAGATCAAGTTCACAAGATAGAACGAACCTAAGAAAATTATCACAACGAAGAATAAAACGTGCCACGATCCAGCCGATCTTAATACCTGTAATTAAATTAAAATAGGTAAGTTGGTACATATAATCGATTTAGTAACAAAAATATCGCTTTAAAATAACTTCGGTATTTACCAGTTGATATAAATTTTCCCAATAATCTTGAGTCATCAACCGGAACGCAGATAGAAATGCCCAACCGAATGTATCAAAACTAGTGTATCCGTAATTTGGATTTGGGCCATAACCTTGAAGACAGACATAGCCGGGCTCACATTGTCTATTGGAGAAAAGAAAGAGAAAGTCATGGTTAGGTCTATAAAGTTGCATTTTTTTCACGAGGACTTTAACTCACCCTGCTCCCGATGAGTTCCCGCATAGTGGATATTCACCTCCATCTCCAAACCAATTCGCTGGAAATTTAATAAAATATTTTATGGCTGAGTATTTCAATGATTTCATCATAGTCATAAACAATCGTCAAATCGAAAAACATTTGTTACAATGAAATTTGGAATAGATGGAATTCAATAGGTGGACATGCTTTGGTTAGGACGAATATAGTTTATTTTCGGTACTAGCTAGATACAAGTAATTGAGTGTTTCTCATAAGCTTAATAAATTACTATTCTAGACTAGCTGATATCCACGACGTCTTCTGTGTTCTTTATTATCTTAACAATATATTATATGCATAGAGGGGAAAAACATGAAAATTATTGAAAGCAAAAATATACTTTGCTTATTTTCTTTGTAAGTAATGTTATTTGTTTACATCTCCTCTCTTGCGTATACGCGCTACACCGCTTGCCCCAGCTCTCCACGATAAGTAAACGTATATTGCTGAATGCGCAGTGCTTATAAAAATTGTAGATTCTTGAAACTTTAATAATCTTGTGTTAAATTAAGATTTCGTGGTATTTTTTTAATAACGCCTAAATGTCCAAGATTTAAAAGGAAATGTAAATAATCGAAATTTATTGTCTAGTTTTAGTATGATGCTCGTACAACGATAGTCCTCCATAATGTTATTTATATAAATTAGAAATTATACATATATAAATACTACAGCGAAAGGATGTACATAACTGTTCTTACACTGACCCGTGCATAAACGTAATGTGCTAAAAAAAGGATTCAACTGGGTCCAGTGACCAACTACTCCATCACAGATAATTCTGTATTATTAGCAGGAAAAAGGATAGTTCAATAGTAAAGTAAATTGTATTGGAAGAGATGTTGAATCACAAACCACTCTCATGTCACTACAGTAAAAAAACTTGAATTATTTACTTCATTTCTTGCATTTACGCTGCAAATGATGAACACTGTTATAGGATTTCAAAGAATTATCTAGATTTTTTAATTGTTATTCTTTAGAGAAATTCTTACATTCGTTTTGACAAAACCTCTCCCAATTCTCATCAGTGAGGTTGCCCCAAGAACCATCCTCGGGGAAGACTTTGATGCATTTCTGCGTTAATACACCCATGTAGATTTGCAAGCCCATCAACGCAAACACCGATAGCGAGAACATCGTTAATATTATTACATCCCGCAGATTCTTCACTGATTCTATCACAGCGCCGACAATGGTCTTCAACCCTGTTTGAGCGTCACTTAGATTTTAAACATGTCTCAAATTTATAGTATACCTATTACTTCTAATAGGTACATCGCAATTTTGTTTTCTGCTAGAGCATTCTATTTTATTTTTATTCTATATTTAAAACCACTTAAAGTATATGATTATTATTCAGCGTTAAATAGATAACTGTTCATTACGATAATTGTTAAACCTAATTAGGGGTGTCGAATAATATCATAAGACTTGAGACACCTGCACGTGGTGCACCCTGCTGAATAACGAACGAGGCAATGGCGAAAGGATTTTACAGCCTTACTGGGTCGCAACCACCATGTATATGGCGAAAAAGCCCGTCATAGTGATTCGTTTTTGCGGGTCGCGTTTCGGGATCAGCCTGTGCATATCCAGCTTTTCGCAGGTCGGTTTGACAGCGACAGTTTGATAGTGTCACTCGGTGGTCTCCATTGTTTTTGGATTGTACTGTGCTTACCATCAGGCATAGGGTAGTCATTTTGCCGTGCTACAATAAAAAAAAACCTAATATGTAAGACTCGCCTCTGCCCGCGACTCCGTCCGTGTGGAATAGTTACTTTGGGCTTACGCTAACACGAAGCTCTCAAGAGGAAAAAACCCCGATTTTGAAACATTCTTCATTGGTGCTCCGCTCCTATTGGTCTTGATGATGATGATGTTTTGTTGATGATATAACTTTCCTCGATAAATGAACTATATAACACTGAAAGAATTTCAAACCGGACCAGTAGTTCCTGAGATTACCCCCTACAACGTCACAAACTCACAAACTTTACCTCTTTATAATATTAGTATAGCTAGTATGGGTAATTTGTAACAAAAAATTATACAATTTTATACATTACAACTGTAATTAAATACTACAAATATACATTGGGAATTACATTTCTTTTTGTAGTATAATTTAAAAAGGATTACTTTTATGAGAAAATATTAAGTTTACCAGGAACAATGGCTACTGTCTTCAATGCTCGTAGTACTCTGAACGTTCTGAGAGCAGCCAAGTTGCCAAGGTCTATGCCCATTGTCACATAACTGTAAACATACACCCGCAAACACAAAATCTACGTTAATACGATTAACTACGAAACTACTCACATTTATTCTAATAATATTTTCTAACTATTTAACTTAATTGTACAGTTTACATAAAATTCTAATAAATATTAAATTTGTGATATTATTGTCGCAGTTTTTCAACATTGATATTTAAGGTTATACAAATGAAGCTTAAACTTAATATACATTTACAAAATTCCTTCTATATAACTATCCAATGGCACATTAAATATAACAATAGACAATCTACGTTCCAACAGTTATAATGTATACTACATAATTTATAAAAAAATTCTACTACTCACGCTAAAGCTATAACTACGAAGTCAAGCCAATTCCATGCATCTCTAAGGTATGTGAATGGCTGTAGTATGAAACCCCTGGCCATTACTTTCACCGCTGATTCAAACGTGTAGATTCCGGTAAAGATAACTCTGTAAAAATTCACCTCCGCTGAGGAACGCCACTCCATTGTACAAAGACACTTTGTATCAAATAACGCAAAACCGACATCTCAAAAAAAAAAAACAAAAGAAATATTCATAAAGTTGTAAAACAAACGATAGATAAATAAAAATCTAATAAACTATTGTACGAGTATGTATGTTTTTGTAACATTATATTGATGGATTTATTATATAATTCATCTATATGATTATTTAAAAACATTGCAATATAATATAAATAATTATGTAACTACAGACGAATTACAAATATGATAAGATAAATTATAATAAGTTGTTGTTTCCATTTCTGATATACTCACGTCTCTCTGCATTTTGGATACCTACTTAATATAGAATATTGTACTGAAATACCAATCTCGCTAAAGAACAATCTATCCATAATGCTATTTGGTTATAGTATTAGCATCAGTTTAACTAATTTAATGATACGGGTATTTTAAAGCAACGTTATAATTCTATATAGGTATATGTATTCTCCAATTATTTTCTATAATATCTAATTTTGTTAAATCTTTCATTTGACTAAAAGGTATATCGTTAAAATTAATTTGAATTCTAACCATAAACTAATAATTTTGAAACTAACGTGCAATCTACTGATGTTCTAGAATCTAATCAAAGAATATGTTCTTTTAAACCGGACTGTATTAAAAAATCCTCATTAGATATGATATTTAAAAAAACTATATATAACTTATTTGTAATTGGTACTTACTCAGTACATTCGACGGTAGGCGTGGTCGGCATTATCATTAGAATACAATTAACTAAGATTGTTGTTATAATAAACAACGAAAACAAAGGATGCACTAGTATATAAATTGCCACTCTTCTTATAGGATTGAAAGGGTCTAGTATCCACAGGGCATTGGTCGCCGAAAATCTGAAGATATCTTTACCCTTGCTTATAACTACGAAGGTCTGCAACAAAAAGTTTTAATTAATATAATTTAAAGTTTATTTATTTATTCATTGATGAAGCTCTTAACATCATAGGGTCATGACAACTGTTATCAATTATTCTGCTGTTAGGTTTTTTCTGTATCGAAAACAATGACACGGTAATGAAATGAATATTAAAGATCTTGTTGTTACTTTGTGTGTGAACAAAGTGGAGTGATCTAACATTCACACGCTTTTTTAAATATTTTTTCAACGTGGGAAATCCCTTATGGATACCCGCCCTCCAAGAGGAGAGAGTGGGTTATGTCCGACTCACACGGACTAAAACCTCATGGTGTACATCCGCCGCTATAGTTGGGGCGACACGAAATCTCGAAAGACTTCATCGTGCCGCGCCGGCAGCAGAAAAACTCCGTCGCCGGGCCCCGTCCTTGTCAGGAGACGACGGTGTACACACCGGTCGTCTTCTCCATCCACCGGACCTGTGCAATGGGAAGATGGGTCGACCCATCTAGGCCCGGCTACGGTTGCGGGAGAAGGCGGCCAAACTGCCTCCTGCTCCTGCCGGTTCTCCGTTGGTGGAAAAGGCCGCTCAGTGGGTCCTCCTCGTGGACCCTCTCCGCCGCCTCCTTCTGCGAGATCACCTCCTCGCAGAAGGAGGCAAGGAGGCCACAATATTCCATACATCCTCGCTGCCAAGCATGGCTTTCACCACGGTCGGCAGGGAGAGATCCTGTCCTACCACCACAGCTAGAGTACGGTGTTGCGCTCTCTTTCACAACTACTGGTTTTACATAATTTATTTGCACGTTGTTATGATACCGACCGACCATTATCATTGTCAATTATTATAACAGATAAAGGATAAGGAACAGCAGAATGAATACATACATATACAGAATATCCACATACATAACATACATTCAGTAACAATAAAGGGCCGTTATTAGTTACGTAAGGGTCCCGAGGGCGTAGAGGTTTAAAAAATGTCTTCATGCCCTTATTTTCGGGGAAGGGGGTAAAACTCATTCTTGCATAATATTTTGTGAGTTAAAATTTAATATTATATATCTAGTTCCATTTCACGCACCGAATGGTGTACTTCATTCTATGATGTACATTTAGATTTACATTGTATTGTACAACCTTTTATTGATTATTAAAATGTCATAATCTTAAATATGTTCATATTTATCAATTTTAAATGTTATAAATAATAATCATCCTTCACTCCGCGTATTTAATTGAACTAGACGATAATTATTTTAAAGTATTATACGTTTGCAAATTTTTTAAGTAATGTTTGGTTGTTCACTTTAAGTATATTTAAAAACTTATTTTTTTTCCCAGGAGACAAACGAAGAGGTGGGTCACATGATGTCAAGTGATCACCACCATCCATAGACACTAACAACACCAGGGGAGTCGCAAATGCCTTGCCAGCCTATGTTTGAGGGGAAAGGGGGACGGAGAAAGGAGGGATGGGAGGTGGACGTCCGGCGTTCCCACTGATCGAACGAAACGCAACGATGCAACACTGTTACTTCACGTGGGTGTTTCTGTGCGTCGGGTGGAAGTACCCCGGGCGAGCCGACCCATTCATGCTGAATTAATGACTTCAGCGTGTCTCTACCACCTACAGAAACTTTTAACTAGAAGTGGAAGCTTTTATTTTTATGCCTGTATTCGACATCTTTCTTGCTCCTTACGTCTACAATTCACAATATTTATACAATACTCGATACAGTTAATAACATCCATATAACACACGAAGGAAAAGTTTATACCCCTTACTATGATCAAATTACAACCATTGGACGAATACTAGGAACTAATAATATTACTAGATATATCATACCCATCTCACCTACCTCTAATCTCCTCCACTAAGGACGGTTATATTTTCATAATTTATACATGTATGAGTTTTTACATAATCGATTTTCACTCAATTAATTTACTTCAAGTGTCACCTAATCAATATATTTAATCTTCAGTTTGTATGTTATACGCAAATTATACACTATCTTTAAATCGTTTTAGATTTTATTATGCCTACAAACAATGTTATCATAGCTGTAATAAAATACGACGGTTATCAAGGTAATTTGAGAAAAACGCATGGTCATAGTGTACAAACGTATTTAAAGATTATTTTGTGTCCGGGGTTCCTATGCCTCTGTTTATGATGCAGTAATAATTCTCGTCTCATAATTTATTTAAATAGGGACAATACACAATACATTAATTCATAATTTTAATTAAATAATTATAGAATCCTTAGTTAAGTTAGACAGTTTCAATGTTAGAATATACACAGGAAATTTAATTAAAAAGATTAAGGTACAAAATATCTTATATGTATCTTACATATAAATGAATGTAATGAACAATAATTTTATATCTAAAAAAGGTTTATAACGGATCAAGCATTTACAAAAACATAAAAGACTGAGTTATACATATATTAGGCACTTATATATAATGAATATTATTTTTAGTTCAAACTTATTGTTTACTAGCTTGTGTACGCGACTTCGTCCACGTGTAATAGTCACTTTGGGCTAACATTAACACGCAGCGGGAGTTCACAAAAACAAAAAACACTCCGATTTTGAAACATTATTCATTAGTGCTCCCCTTTTATTGGTCTTAACGATATTTATGATGATATATATATGGCCATCCTCGATAAATGACTAACACTGAATAATTTTTCAAATCGGGCCAGTAGTTCCTGAGATTAGCGCGTTCAACCAAACAAACAAACTCTCCAGCTTTATATATTAGTATATTTATTTATATATAGTATAGAGTATAGATTACTACTCTTCCCTCGTACTTAACTAGAGTGGACCGATTTTAATGAAATAAAAACCAAGTCACACCCGAGGATATGCTTTATGATTTTCTTAGGTGAGGTTTTATTATGAACCCAGTACATTAACAGTGTTGCGTGTTCATATAAACAGATAGCTAGACAGACAGACAGACATTTCTAAAAATGATTGAAGTGTATTCTATGCCTTATACCTAAGCTCCTGCAACAATCTTTTTCAGGAAAATCTAAAAAGTACAGATCAGTTAGATTTACATTCTTATCATATATATGTATAGATATATAGATATAGAGATATAGATATATATAGATATAGATAAAAGTAGTATTGATAATATGATTATAACAGATTGTGATAAGTAATGTAAAAACCCAAACGTCAATAAAAAATTCAAGAAAATAAACGAGAAAAAGAGAAAACTGTTTCAATTACACTTATTTAGTAAGGTATTTATTATTTGTTTAACTATATACTTTCACCTCTCCTTTTTTAATCTTGGAGGCTGTAAATTTACACAAAAGCAGCTTTAACCGGCAGCTTTATAGCTTTGTACAGGTACAGTTAAATCTGTTGTAAATTGTAAGGCTTTTTTTTAAAAAACTTAATAATACTAAAATTAATAATAAGTATACTTCGATTCTAAGCTGATCTTTAATTTCAGTTAAGGCATTAATACCGCCGTCGAAAATAGGAAAAAAGGCGGAGCTTACAGCATTTTCTTGTTTGTCTGTGTCTTCTCGAATTACTCAATACCGATTTCCATGATTCCTTGAGGTACTCTTTGAGGTTATCTCAGTTGAGTCGAGGTTGAGGAAAACGTCTTAGAATATGGGTGTTAATCTAAAAGCGAATTACTATTACTTTGCTAAACGTGCCAGTTAGAGAATTTTTGTTTTTTTCCCAGATATGCGTTTTACTTATACCTTATAAGTAGGTAGTAATACATTCTCAACTTTGAGTATTGTGACTTTACACGTTGTCTCGTATAACGAGTCATTTGAGATCTTTTTGTTTCATAAGCATTACGGTGGTCACATAAATTTTTAGTTAACTTACTCTTTGGTTATGGTAGAAAGGGTCAATGTCCTCGAGAGGCGTGGATGCGAGCTCCAGAGGGAAAGATCCTTGCATCCGCACCGGCAGCGGGAGACCCTGCTCCAGCGTAGCGTCTGGCTGAGGACCTTCGTCTTCATCTTCGTCATCATAACGCACCTACATCAACAAATTTAATAAATACTACTACAATAAAACTAAACTTTTAGGGTTGGGGAACAAAAGCGGACGTGTGTATATTTTATTATTTATTTGTTTTCTAATACAGTAGAGTAGAACCATGGTGAGTCGAACTCCGCTTATTCGTTTCTCTTCGAGGTTCAATTACTCGAAATGAGAACCCTCAACACGTTGAAAACCCAGTATTTACCTACACATTTCCTATAATCCTCTGTATATGGGTATTCCAGCATATACTTTTCTTTATGAATCCATAAAAATATATTGAACATGTGTATCTCAAACATATCCATATTTGGTTCTGTTACCTTTATAACTCGATTTTAAATTAATAACCAGAAAAATAAAATTAGCAAGGTGTCGAATTTAAAAATATCACTATATGTACATACTCTTTTTGATGTAATTCTTAATTTAATCATTACCTTTGTTACCAATAAAAAATTAGGCAAAATATAACGTAAATATCTGGAAGTCGAACGAAATTTGAATTTGCCTGCAAAAACTTTTTAAGGCAAAGCCATAAGTCGAAACCTCTCTAACTTCCAAAGTTTTCACGCCACCTTGAAGTTCGACTTACCGATGTCCTACTGTGTATTTGTTGCGATCTAAAATGTTTAATAAAAACAGGTTCTTGAGTGGTTTAATAATAATTTATTTTAATTGCGACGTGCAATCAAAATCGTACGAAACTGATAAAGTCACGTTTATATAAGACAGCATCATCGTGCCTGGCGATAAGAAAAAACCGAACAAATGTTTGTACATTAAATTAACTCTTCATAAAGTGGCTAATTGTTTTCGATTTTACTATAAAGTAAACCAGATAAGTCAGCTTTTGTTCTCCAACTCCTCAAATGATCACATAATTATTCACATAATTCCATATCCTTGATACAGGCTAGTGTAATTAGAAAGGCGTATCAAAGAAACTATCGTAGGTCGAATTTACACTATGCAATAATACTGGGGTTTTTTCTCCTATATGAGAATCTCTAAAGTATTACTACATAGTTGTTGAGTGAACATGTTATGTAAAGGCGTTTGAAGCTAGTTTTATTGTGTGTGCATGGTGTTACTAAGTATTTAGGCATTTCTAAAAGCGTTTCAAGTGAAACGTTCGCCGCTATTATGTTACCATTCCGAATAAGGAAATTGAATTAATCATATTTTCTTTCGATAATACTGCGATTCGATAAATAAACGACACTTGTGTTGGATCATTCGAAAACGGTTTCAAAATAGAAGGCGTAACTAGCGAAAGCCCAGACGAGTTGTCATATAAAAAATCATTCCTTTTTTTCTTTTTTGGCTGCTTCAATCTATTTTCAGATGCACTAAAATCCTAGCTAGGTGATGACACCATGCTAGAATGAAATGACTGTAATCGATAATGTTGTGAGAAATGAGCGTGTGCAATAATACTAGACAATGGTGAATGTTTTGTGCTGGTGTTTTCTGAATACAGCCGTTTCTAAATGATAGGGTACGAAGCTCCAATTTTGCCTTATGAAATGGAAGATCTTTGGCACTATACGTGCGTTAACATCAACTTGTACTGATTGTGATTCTAGTCGTGTGTGACTCTTATGGCATTATACAATGTTATTGAGTTAATCATTAGCATATTTGCACTGCATTTTTACATCGTTTTAGTCAAGACATCGTTAGAATCCAATATTAATTGCACTTTCGTTACAAAACTAACTGAATGAAGGTTTTCTATTTTACGTAATGTTACTATATGGGTTTGGGCTTTTCTATTACTTTAAATTTCGTTTAAATTAAGGATTACTACATTTATACATACTTCTTAATTAAGGGTAATTATTTTACTATCTGTAAGGAAGGTCGGATTAAAGTCTTTAGATACTTTGATGATATAACAACATTGACTTTGTCGAGTTGCAAATAAATATATGATAAGCTTTCATTTCCAACTACGTGTTATTAGCTTTTTCAATATTCAACCGTAATGTATTTGACATAACAGCTAAATTTGCAAAGACAGTTCCTTACTCTGCCGACAAAGCGATGTGTTCGAGAAATAATGCATTGAACGCAGTTAATATGCATAAATCAGAATGCGGTACAAGTTATCGCAATTCAATAGTTAATCTTAGCGCCAATATTCGTGAAAGATTGCGATGTCTGATGCATAAATTTATTTCGATATAAAGCGATAACTTGCTTAAATCATTTCTCTAGTAAAAACGAGCTGTAAAAAGGTATAAGGGGCAAGCAAACAATCTTACTTCTTTTTTCTTTTTCGTCCGCCCCAAATCGTTCTGGAATAATTTAAAAATTATCCGTCAACATAACCTGTTATAGCTTTTGATACTTCAATCTGTATTCTTATAGTATAATGTTTTGTCTTGCTTAAATCCAGTTTAAGCTTGAAACATTTTCAACAAAAATATCCAAGCATGTTTTGCGGGTACAACTTTTGTTAATTATCTTATCCAACCATCATTAAATTTTATGAAATGGTGTAAGTTTAAAAAAAATGACAGTGTTATCTCGCTTTTTGACAATCAATTATCACTTATGTATGTCGTGTATAGATAGTAGTAAATAGTAGCCTCTTTATGAATTTACCTCGCCTTCCGCTCGTTTTTTCTCGAGTTCCTTTTGCTTGGCATGCTCCTCAGCTATACGGGCTTCGATAGCGGCCAATGACTCTCGTGTGAAAGGTTGGAACAAGCTTCGTTCTTCCTCGCTGATCGAGTCCAAGTCTTCGGACATTGTCTATCGAACTCCCCCCGAGTGAACTGCCTACTGTAAAGAAATAAACTGTAATCGCTGTGACTTCATAAATTACATTTAAATGACAATATTAATTTCTCATACGTTCCACTGTTAAGTAAAGGGCTTCTAATTAAAAAATATAGCTTTTTATCTCAATTTCATTGAATTTTGGATAGTACTGATATAGGAAGTTTGAATTAATTTTAGGTTATGCAGAAACTATCGCAATGAAGTGTGCGGCGAAATATTCTATTCAGTTAGAAACAGTTTTTAGTCTGTTGTAATAAATAATTACTTCAAATAATTTAATAACATTTACTTTTAATTTCTTTTGTATAAATGTATGTCACGGTGAAAAATACTAAAATGGGGCATAAAGGAATCTACGCTAAAGACGCATTACCGACATAGTAGCGATTAATTTCCCTTTACATTCGCTCCCCTTGTTTCACATCGGAAATACTACCGTCTGTGAACAAATGTAGGCCAAGGACGTTGTATTATTTTCAATATTTAACATCGTAATATTCTTTATTTAAAGTCCAAAGCTTATCAGTAACGTATTTTTTTCAACAAGAAATAATTAGTAATTAAACATCTCTTAAACTTCAACTCTATATTATTCCTTTGAGATGTATCTTTATTGATTTTTAATTAAAATGTTTCTAATAACATTATTTGTATTCAATAACCTTATTTTGTAATAATTCATCTCTAGATGGCCCTTTAACGAATCAACTTTTATACTGTTTAATAGATCGTCATGGCAAACATTCTGAACATTAAATGAGGGGCATTTTGTAGATGAAGGCGTTTGACTACAAAGTTAGTAGTTTTGTGGATACAAAAAACTAGACGCAGCTGACTGAAGTTATTCATATTTCAAATTATACTTATCACTTGAACGGCATTTAATAGTTCAGGGTTTTTGTTTCAAATGTCGTACAAGTTTTCGCAACTACTTTATGGCTTACGTACCCTATCTTCGCCGCGAAACTCCGTGCACATTAAGGGCACGTGAGTACGCGGTCCTTATAATGATATGTTACGGCAGCAGGTAGGCGAGCCTTTAACTGGTCGCGTTTGGTATCAAGGTCAGCTTTTACGCTGAGCCTCGAACTCGCGTACTTGGCTTAGTATAAGCGGTCAGATGCGCAGGATATATTAAGGTGCACAAGTGTACGCGCACGACACAGGTGCACATACATACTACATTGGAACGGGGACCATTACGACCGCAGAAGGACTCAAGGGGTCAGTACTATTTCGCTCTCCCTTAATCGCCTTTTACGATACCCACGGGAAGATATGGGCTGGGGCTATTCTACTCTGCCGGCACCATATGGCTCAATTAATATTTACTGGATATTTAATCTATCTCTTAGAAATAATCCTTATGGACAGGATAAGAGGTCATGATGATCCTTTGTATACTTGAAGAATAATTAAAGAAAGTAACTTTCGCATTTACAATACTAGTAAGCATTATATAACTACGTGAAACTTTACAAGTTATATTAACAAACAGTGAATATTTACTTGCGAACAGTGACTTACCTGCTAACAGTTAATGGGCGGGTGCGTGTGGTGGGGGAAACGCGTGCGGCCGCACGCTTTACGCCCGCGTTCTCCCGCCGACCACCTACGGGCGGACCGCCCTTCTACACGTTACCAGAAATATTGTCTCGTTTTAATTAAATCTAGTAAAATATAAAAAAAGACTACTTCCAACACAATGGTGAATTTAGGCCTAAGCTCGGGCCTAGAGCGGCAGTATTTTAGGTGCGGTAAAATTTTCTAAAGGGCTAAACTTAAAAAGCGATAAAGTATCAAAATAATTTCAATTAAAAGTAAAGAATGTCGATTGCTTTTGCAGCGCATTACTGAAGCTTTTTAGTACAATTTTGAAATGAAAACTTGTTGTAAGTGCGTTGAGCACGATTTATGGGTGAACAAAAATCTTGGAACTCGCGTCATCGTCACCGAACGCTTCCCATGAACTATAATTATGTATACTTTATACGCATTTTTTTTTCATTTTAATGTTGGCTTCCTCCAACCTTTCAAATTATTACTGCCGTTGTCGAGTAGTTAATTTAATATGGTGCATACCAGTTCTTTAGTTGTTGTGTGATGCGCTTAAGGACATTTAGACACAGACAAACCTGTTAGTTAAAATAGTACGCTAATAATCCATTAGACAAGTGTCTTGTGATAATTTCAAAGTTCTAACAAGATGGTGGCCCCGTTATTAGAACTTTCTAGGGAGTTTTTGTGGCATCTTAGAATTCATCCTCCGATGTATTAATTCCCGTCCACTTCACCTGTGCCTAATAACCGAACTATATTGCGTAAAATGCGAATAATATTACAAAATATAGATTCAATAAACACAAAATTATTAATCAATACATAGCATAAAACAAAGTCCTCTGCCGCGTCTGTCTGTCTGTCTGTTCGCGATAAACTCAAAAACTACTGAACGGATTTTCATGCGGGTTTCACAAGGAGACAGAGTGATTAACGAGGAAGGTTTAGATATATAATTTGTCTATATTTTTTAATTATCAGGGCAGGAAACCGGCCGCCGGGTCCGCTAGTAAAATATAAAAGCTACTACATAAAATACTAAGTTCCCGTCAAAAACTCTGTTTTAGTTTTGAGTCTGATAACTATTTGCTAAGTGAATTTTAATTTCTTTACGTACGTAATAGTTTATCTCGTATGGTATCTTTGCAAGTTTAGTTAATTATAAATATAACAAGTCATTGTTGATTTGCCAAAAGTTATCTGAAAGGATTGATAAAAATTGCACTCTGGTACAACGTAATGATAGATTATTTTATATTAATTCTATTATTATTTTCATGATAACAGAATTATGATGTAGATACATAGTTAGGATTATTGTTATCTTGGAATACATTTGTATTGTGATATTATCTCGACGGATTTTTTTAAATATTAAAGATAATTTTAATAACTTTAACCACACCTGTCGTCCACGAAAGCAGTGTGGCCGCGGCTACCAGAGAGATGAAAATCACCACGATTTCGCTGATAGGGACAGCCAGCAAATCGGCGAGATTTTTCATGACCGACCTGAAATAACAATACTGCTTTAGTATTTTCGGTTTTTATCTATCAATAGGTATCAACGCAATGAAAAAAATGTGTTTTGTTTTCGTACTGACTATACACTATTGGGCGGATGGGCTTTCACACCTCACCGGACTAATGGAGCGACCGCTCAACCGCTTGGTAACAATTTCAAGGATGCTAAAGTGGCCGAACATCGGCTTGAGCTGTTGCCTTGCATGCAACAAAGCGAATCTTATAGATATGAATATATCTATAAGATGTATGGTTATGAGTATGAGAGTATGGTTAGTTGCCTGCAATATTTTTACAGGACAATAATTATTCGTATCTGGTTGTAAACCAATAAAAAAATAGGTGCTTAATATTTCACCTAATTATCTCGAGAAAAGCAAATCTGATTTTCATTCGAACATCAGATGATTTACGCAAAACGCGCGATGATTCTCCGCAATTAATTTACGCCGCCGTGCAGTCCAGCCCTTGTCCCGCAATAGTAGCGATTAATTTCCCTTTACATTCGCTCCCCTTGTTTCACATCGGAAATACTACCGTCTGTGAACAAATGTAGGCCAAGGACGTTGTATTATTTTCAATATTTAACATCGTAATATTCTTTATTTAAAGTCCAAAGCTTATCAGTAACGTATTTTTTTCAACAAGAAATAATTAGTAATTAAACATCTCTTAAACTTCAACTCTATATTATTCCTTTGAGATGTATCTTTATTGATTTTTAATTAAAATGTTTCTAATAACATTATTTGTATTCAATAACCTTATTTTGTAATAATTCATCTCTAGATGGCCCTTTAACGAATCAACTTTTATACTGTTTAATAGATCGTCATGGCAAACATTCTGAACATTAAATGAGGGGCATTTTGTAGATGAAGGCGTTTGACTACAAAGTTAGTAGTTTTGTGGATACAAAAAACTAGACGCAGCTGACTGAAGTTATTCATATTTCAAATTATACTTATCACTTGAACGGCATTTAATAGTTCAGGGTTTTTGTTTCAAATGTCGTACAAGTTTTCGCAACTACTTTATGGCTTACGTACCCTATCTTCGCCGCGAAACTCCGTGCACATTAAGGGCACGTGAGTACGCGGTCCTTATAATGATATGTTACGGCAGCAGGTAGGCGAGCCTTTAACTGGTCGCGTTTGGTATCAAGGTCAGCTTTTACGCTGAGCCTCGAACTCGCGTACTTGGCTTAGTATAAGCGGTCAGATGCGCAGGATATATTAAGGTGCACAAGTGTACGCGCACGACACAGGTGCACATACATACTACATTGGAACGGGGACCATTACGACCGCAGAAGGACTCAAGGGGTCAGTACTATTTCGCTCTCCCTTAATCGCCTTTTACGATACCCACGGGAAGATATGGGCTGGGGCTATTCTACTCTGCCGGCACCATATGGCTCAATTAATATTTACTGGATATTTAATCTATCTCTTAGAAATAATCCTTATGGACAGGATAAGAGGTCATGATGATCCTTTGTATACTTGAAGAATAATTAAAGAAAGTAACTTTCGCATTTACAATACTAGTAAGCATTATATAACTACGTGAAACTTTACAAGTTATATTAACAAACAGTGAATATTTACTTGCGAACAGTGACTTACCTGCTAACAGTTAATGGGCGGGTGCGTGTGGTGGGGGAAACGCGTGCGGCCGCACGCTTTACGCCCGCGTTCTCCCGCCGACCACCTACGGGCGGACCGCCCTTCTACACGTTACCAGAAATATTGTCTCGTTTTAATTAAATCTAGTAAAATATAAAAAAAGACTACTTCCAACACAATGGTGAATTTAGGCCTAAGCTCGGGCCTAGAGCGGCAGTATTTTAGGTGCGGTAAAATTTTCTAAAGGGCTAAACTTAAAAAGCGATAAAGTATCAAAATAATTTCAATTAAAAGTAAAGAATGTCGATTGCTTTTGCAGCGCATTACTGAAGCTTTTTAGTACAATTTTGAAATGAAAACTTGTTGTAAGTGCGTTGAGCACGATTTATGGGTGAACAAAAATCTTGGAACTCGCGTCATCGTCACCGAACGCTTCCCATGAACTATAATTATGTATACTTTATACGCATTTTTTTTTCATTTTAATGTTGGCTTCCTCCAACCTTTCAAATTATTACTGCCGTTGTCGAGTAGTTAATAATATTACAAGTGTCTTGTGATAATTTCAAAGTTCTAACAAGATGGTGGCCCCGTTATTAGAACTTTCTAGGGAGTTTTTGTGGCATCTTAGAATTCATCCTCCGATGTATTAATTCCCGTCCACTTCACCTGTGCCTAATAACCGAACTATATTGCGTAAAATGCGAATAATATTACAAAATATAGATTCAATAAACACAAAATTATTAATCAATACATAGCATAAAACAAAGTCCTCTGCCGCGTCTGTCTGTCTGTCTGTTCGCGATAAACTCAAAAACTACTGAACGGATTTTCATGCGGGTTTCACAAGGAGACAGAGTGATTAACGAGGAAGGTTTAGATATATAATTTGTCTATATTTTTTAATTATCAGGGCAGGAAACCGGCCGCCGGGTCCGCTAGTAAAATATAAAAGCTACTACATAAAATACTAAGTTCCCGTCAAAAACTCTGTTTTAGTTTTGAGTCTGATAACTATTTGCTAAGTGAATTTTAATTTCTTTACGTACGTAATAGTTTATCTCGTATGGTATCTTTGCAAGTTTAGTTAATTATAAATATAACAAGTCATTGTTGATTTGCCAAAAGTTATCTGAAAGGATTGATAAAAATTGCACTCTGGTACAACGTAATGATAGATTATTTTATATTAATTCTATTATTATTTTCATGATAACAGAATTATGATGTAGATACATAGTTAGGATTATTGTTATCTTGGAATACATTTGTATTGTGATATTATCTCGACGGATTTTTTTAAATATTAAAGATAATTTTAATAACTTTAACCACACCTGTCGTCCACGAAAGCAGTGTGGCCGCGGCTACCAGAGAGATGAAAATCACCACGATTTCGCTGATAGGGACAGCCAGCAAATCGGCGAGATTTTTCATGACCGACCTGAAATAACAATACTGCTTTAGTATTTTCGGTTTTTATCTATCAATAGGTATCAACGCAATGAAAAAAATGTGTTTTGTTTTCGTACTGACTATACACTATTGGGCGGATGGGCTTTCACACCTCACCGGACTAATGGAGCGACCGCTCAACCGCTTGGTAACAATTTCAAGGATGCTAAAGTGGCCGAACATCGGCTTGAGCTGTTGCCTTGCATGCAACAAAGCGAATCTTATAGATATGAATATATCTATAAGATGTATGGTTATGAGTATGAGAGTATGGTTAGTTGCCTGCAATATTTTTACAGGACAATAATTATTCGTATCTGGTTGTAAACCAATAAAAAAATAGGTGCTTAATATTTCACCTAATTATCTCGAGAAAAGCAAATCTGATTTTCATTCGAACATCAGATGATTTACGCAAAACGCGCGATGATTCTCCGCAATTAATTTACGCCGCCGTGCAGTCCAGCCCTTGTCCCGCACCTCGGCCCGCGCCCCACTTTCCACTGTTCGAACTTGCGGCATTCTAACGATAAGCAATTACGTAACGATTAACCTTGAAAAGCTCCCATTCAAATCTGTTCATTGATCCTATGTGTGAATTTTTTACGTTTAAAAGTATCGTTCCCATACTTTTAAAAGTTTTAGAACAAAGTTTAACTAAGGTTATCTTTGTTGTTTATTAGTATTTAATTTTGATATTATTATTTTATATGTTAAATGTGATCATGAACAACCACACAATTTAAGGATGTTAACCTTTAAACAGTCACATGGTATAAAAACTTTATATCAGGCCTTTTTGCGCAATCAATTTAAACTTACAAATTATTTATCTCACATATAAGATCGAACTTTGTGCAGTGAATATGTTTACATAATTATATTATCTCGATATAATTTGAATTCAAACATCACGATGATTCGCGATTTTATTTTTATGTACACAAAAAAAAAAACTTTTTAATCTAAAAGCCACGAGATACATATTGCAAGTATACTTTGTTACGTTAATAAATAATTATTTAGGTACATAGTATTCATATATGTGTAACTACTACGTATGTACCTAATTTACAAAATGTGTCTCTCTGTATTTTGTATATACATTTGAATTGGTTTCACGATAATTATACGAATCAAATTTTACTAGTGGGTTTGTTAGATTACACCTACGAATTGCATAGACTATAATAGTATGTAATCCCAGGCCAGATAACCTATAGTATCTTATTATCTACGTCTATTTAGTTTTGGTGCGACTTCACTCAGCATGACTCTTCACTATTTACGACATTTATAAACATGACTATCAAATTGTGAATTATAATATAATATATTATTTACAAAATAGTTACCTACATTTATATTATTGAATGAAATAACATGTAATGACTTCAAAACTTAACAATGTGAAATTATGCAAATGATACCTTTTTTAAGATTTCTATTGGATATTATGTTAATATTGTCATTGACATGGGTTTATGTAGATATTTTTTAATAAAAAACTATTTTAGGGATAAATATGATGGATAAATTACAAGATTACATAAGGCTCGTAAAAGATGTATTACAAACTACTTTTAAAACAAATGAATAACAACGTAATGTAGTCTTAAAAAGTTGTAACAGGGATGACATCATCTTTTTAATTTTCCTTTTTCATTACCTTAAATTACTTTTACTTATTAATTAACGTTATTAATAAATACAACAAAGTATAGAAAGAAGAAAACGGATTACCATACTAACGTTTAGCACAGAGATAAGATCTTATTGTAAACCCAGAGGTCAGAATTATGTAAAAGCCAATTAATGCACAATACTCAAATTAATACCATTTTATAAAAGCGTTAACTTATTATAGATGACTACTATTACTACTAATATTATAGAAACTTACTAAAAGTGCCCATTTTCTACTATCATTAAAAAAAATATTGAAACAGGAAGTAGATATTAAAATCAGCCCTACTATTTTTTGTTTTTTGATATATGAATGCATCTATAACAAGCTAACACTAAAGAATACTACAGACTATAGCAAGATACCAGATTTCCAGCAATTCATAGATTTTAGAAAATCTTTTAGAAAAGTTTTTAGAGTTTGTTGTTATGAATTATAAGCGATTGTGTAAGAAGCATTTAAAGAACTCGAACCGGTGAGAAATATAGAAGCCTTTTGTGAAACCAAGTTCGGTAGTTTTTCGAACCCCTTTGCATGGTGATAGAGCTTCTTCTAATCTCGTCTAACTCCCACGATTAAGTTGAAAATCTGTTGCCAAGCACCTTTGAGGACAGAGTACATTGTATAATGTTGTTCCGGTAGATACAATTGAGAGCAGAGTTCCTCTAGATAGGAATACTATAAAGTATACAGAGTTATAAACGGAATACTTCGGATTTCACTATTAATTTGAAACTGTCAAGCGAGTAATTAAATATAATAGGAAACTTGGTAAAATTGTATTACAGAAAGAAATTTGTGTCCGTGTTACGTGTTCATAGTTGATTAATACAAAAAATAATTAAAGCATTGTTGGGGTAGATGAAGTGTTAAAATAGTACGTTGTTTTTACTGTACTTCATCGAGTTATCGCTGCTAATATTACGTAATTTTAAAAATAGTGTGGCAAAGCCAATGCTCAGCTCGTTCACTGTAAATAAATCTATAGAATGTACCGTGTGAAGTGCTGTATCTAGAGGTGGTTAGGTCTAGAGGGCGCGCGGATCTACTGCCGCGATACCCGCTGGCCGCGCGCGCTCTTTCCTCGAATATCCACGAGCACGCAACATCTGATTAGCGCTCCAGCCTCTCTGGAACAAAAATATTTAATTCTCACATCTCTATCTCAAGTTATCAAAACCTCTCAGGACGAAAAAATAAACCGAGCGTCCACAATCTGTAAAAACAGCCGAATGTCGTAATATCACTTTATATAATCACATTGTGAGACTTGTTAATTCAATGTTCATAATATTTAAACTGTAGGGGAGAGCGGGGCTAAAAGTTCCGTAGGTCAGTTGTTCCAACAGCAATAATTTATATATGTGAAGTACGTTGTGTATGCGTTCGATGAGGCGCCACTACGGCAGTCATTTTAGATACTCGCACGATGCCAGTTGATTTGCTGTATGCATTGAGTGTGCCAAAACATTACGTAGGTAATTAAATTTTTACATGCTTAAACTTTTTGGTCTATCTCCGTTAATTATGGACGGAGACATATGTAACTTTCCTAAATTGTAGTGAGATTAGTGAGGACCTAGACCTAGACCTTATTGGATGACTATTTTTTAACTGATTTTATTACTTCAGCTGATTTTTATTTAGCGATATCCTAATATCGGTCTTCATATAAAAATATAATTTGGGAGTATATGTTCCTCCCTCGAGGGCCTGGTTGTTTCCCGGGTATCGTATACCTAATAGTCTTATATTGTACCTAAAATTCTTTTTATCATTTTTCTTTGTTTAACCATGACAAACTATAAACGTAACACAGAGAAAGAGATAAAACCTCCAAAACAAAATCGTGTCAAGCTGCAAATACTGTCATCAAGAAGGGAAAACGTATTAGAACTGTGGCATGAGAACGTCAAATTTACTATATTACGCTAGATCGGCTTTCTACACTCATCAAAAAGTCTAAGCAACATGTACTAATTTAAATTTTAGGATGGTTCTTCACATTATAACGTTGTATTTTATTTTTTAAATAATATCTTTAGGGTTCTATGCTGTAAAAATAACAGCTGTTGTCTTTATAAGTTATTTTAATAACAGAAATGAACAATATTAGAATATACTGTAGAAACTAAGATACATAAGAAACTAAACTTCTTTTTTACAAAATGAAATTTCTAAAGAAAATGTATTTATTGTGAAAGAATAGAACAATTTAATACAAAGTATGGTCTCCTCTGCTATTCAGAACTTGTCGGCAACGATTATTCATTGAATTAATGAGACTGTTTATGTCATCATGCGGTATTCGCTCCCAATGGAATTGAAGCAAATCCTTCAGCTGTTGGGTTGTTGTCGCTCCGTCCAAGTCCTTCAAAACAAGTCTCTGGAGCATGTCCCATGCGTGCTCGATGGGGTTGAGATCTGGCGATTGTGCAGGCCAGGGCAATAACCGGATGTTCTCCGTTGCAAAGTATTCACTGGTTCGCCGAGCTGTATGTAAACGCGCATTGTCATGCATTAACCTAAAATCCGCTCCGAAATTTGTATTAAAAAACTATTAAGATATTAATAAAGTGACTATTATATTACAAAACACTATAAGCATCTGTTCAATGTTTGCACATGTTGACGACCCTTCATCTTCATAGTAAAACTTCATCTTATTTGAAAATCGGAACTTGTAACCGCGGTCACCCCTATATCGAAATGATAACAAATTATCTTCCACAAGATAGTATATAAGTGACTGCTCTGCGGAAAATGAATACAGAACATAGATCAATCAATTCGTTTTATAATGTATTTGCTTTATTTTCCGTTATTGCTGATACTACTGGTATACATAGTTTATCAGTATTTTACTAGAAATTTTAATTATTGGAAAAAGAGACATGTTGATGGTCCAGAGCCAATCATATTTTTCGGTAACTTATTGGACTCGGCTCTTAGAAGGAAAAACCTTGGAGTCGTTGTCAGAGAAATATACGACAAGTTTCCCAACGAGAAAGTTGTTGGTATGTACCGGATGACGACGCCATGCTTATTGGTACGTGATCTGGACATCATAAAGCAAATTATGATTAAAGATTTCGATTTATTCACGGACCGTGGCCTCGAGTTTAGCAAGGAAGGCTTAGGAGCAAACTTATTTCATGCAGACGGTGAAACTTGGCGAATCCTAAGAAACCGTTTCACTCCGATCTTTAGTTCTGGGAAATTGAAAAATATGCTTTATCTGATGACTGAACGTGGCGACAACTTTTTGAATTACCTCGATGACATTTGCCGTAAAAGTCCTGAACAGGAGGTACATGGACTCGTCCAAAAATATACGATGGCTACGATATCAGCTTGTGGTTTTGGTGTTGATATTGATACTCTACATGATAAATTGGACACTTTAAGAAAAGTCGATGATATAGTATTAAATTCCTCTTTCGTAATAGAATTAGACATGATGTATCCAGGTGTTTTGAAGAAAATCAATGTTTCACTGTTTCCAGCATTTGTGAAGAAATTTTTTGATGAACTTGTGAAAGGCATTATTAAACAAAGGAAAGGTGTTCCTACAAATAGGAAGGACTTCATGGATTTAATACTAGAATTGAGACAAAAGGGAGAAATTCAAGGTCTTAAGAGGCATGTGGATGATACGGCTATGTCGCTTGAACTTACTGACGACACCATAGCAGCACAAGCTTTTGTATTCTATGTGGGTGGATATGAAACCAGCGCAACTACTATGGCCTTTTTATTTTATCAATTAGCCCTGAATCCTAACATTCAAGATAAGGTTATAGCTGAAATAGATGAAGTATTACAAAAATATAATGGGCAAATAAATTATGATGCACTTATGGAAATGACATATTTAGATAAAGTATTTAATGAAACTCTACGAATGTATCCCATAGTAGAACCATTACAAAGAAATGCTAAAGCTGATTATGTTATACCTGGTACAAATATAACTATTTGTAAAGGTCAAACGATATTAGTATCGCTATTGGGAGTTCATAACGATGAAAAGTACTATCCGAATCCAGAAGTGTTTGATCCTGAAAGATTTGACCATAAACAAACTGGTGAGAGACATCCATGCGCATTCATACCCTTTGGAACTGGTCCCAGAAACTGCATAGGTGAGTTTTAAATGTGATTTTCATTGTGGAAGGATCGAATCTTGTAAAAATATATATACTCATGTTTATTAATAATCTAAATATACTGTTAACCGTTTTTTGAATATCATCGGTGTTATTACAAAAAAGTTAAATACGTATTGAATACTTGCTTTAAAAAGGTTACGTATTTAATGCACCGCGCTCACCCGAGGCAAGTTCGTTTTATTCTTTTTCGCAAATCTAACCTAACATTCAGTGATTGCGGTGCATTTAATACGAAACCTTTTTAATGCAAGTGATCGGTACGTATTTAACTTTTTTGTAATAACACCGCTATTCTTTATGTTGTCTATAGATATAATTTTTATATTGGTTTTCAGGTATGAGGTTTGCAAAGTTGCAGTCACGTGTTTGCATAACAAAGGTTCTCTCCAAGTTTCGTGTCATGCCGTCTAAAAATACACCAAAGAAGATAGAATTCGAGCCTAACAGAATTATTCTTGGCCCTAGAGGAGGAATTCATCTGAACCTCGTTCCAAGAAAATAATAAGTTTGCAGTATTTAAGTTTATCCTTCATTACACAACATGAAAGGTAATGTCTCCTTTGTCTGCTGTTCGTATACCTATAATAGGAAAACCATTAAAAGGATTTGCATGATTTTGTATATTATAGTTGTAAATGTTGTTTAGAATGTAGTATAATTATTTATATATTACATAATACATGGAACAAGGTATTTGGTTAAAATTTAATTTTGTGTATAAAAACGTCTTGCTAGAAATCTTAGTGTAAGTACATTCTTTTGCGATATTTTACCTTCACCGTTAATTATTAACTGATACAATATAGTGGGCAATTAATTACAATAGACGTTATTGAAACATCAAAATATCATATTTCTAACATTTATATGTAAACTAGCCGTATGTGCGTTCGCGTGGAAATTAGCAATAAACATTTTATTCAGTGTAACTTGCATGTGATAGATACTATAGACTTCTATAGATATAGAAGATATAGATAGATAAGAAGATGTATAGATAGGTAATGTTTTAAAAACTTTTAACAGTAATTGTAGTCCGGTGAAACTGTAAAGGCCTTGCCAGGCTAACAGTGTAGTCAGATCGAAAAAATAATAATTTAACAGTAAAATAATAATTTGAAACATAATATGAGCGGTACTTGGGTAGAATTATTATATGTATATAAAGTGTAAAAAAAATTATGTTAATATCGTAGACAGACATTAAAATAGTACGAAATTAATCGGAAATATCTTATCTTCATGTAATTTTAAATATTTATTTAGTTTATAGGAAGACCAACAGCACTAATTACAATAATTACTATGGATAATAAGCAACAGAAAACCATTTACAGGTCTCCACGAATAGGCATCTGGATACTTAATTACTATGTGGATAACAGTTTTCCAAGCACACTCAATCAACGCTTATTTAGAGATTTGTATATGTCATAGTGGATGTAAGATTCTGTAATAAAAATATGCGTTTTTTTTTTTATGTTATAAGTGGCAAACGAACTGGTGGGTCACCTGATTGATGTTAAGTGATCACCACCGTCCATGGACACTAACAACACCAGAGGAGTTGTAAGTGCGTTGCCACCATTGGAGGGAAGGGTTAGGGGAGGGAGAGGGAGAGGAGAGAGTAGAGGGGAGGGGAGGTGGGCCTCCGGCTCTCTCACTGACCGAACGAAACGCAACAATGCAAGTACTGTTACTTCACGTCAGTTTTCTATGAGAGGGTGGTACTACCCCGGACGAGCCGACCCATTCATGCTGAAACCAGTAATAGTTTCAGCATGGCTCTACCACCATTAAATTTATGTGTTACTATTTATGTGTTAATTTCGACTGCTGAATGCTCCACTGCTGGATGCTCCCACTATGACATATATAAGAACTTTTCACGGCTGCAGTAAAATCTTTTTCGCGAGAAATGGGTTCTATAACTATACCGAGAATTGGAATTATATATTTAACGTATATAGAGATAAATAAAAATGTATCAAAATGAAACTGATTCGCTGAGGAAAACGCTGATAATTATTATGATTTTTAATTACATTATCTGAAGGTGTAAAGAATTTAGTAATTTTTTATAATCTTTTAATTGTTCATTTAATTTCCGATGTTCAAGCTTACGAGAGTCACCAGGGTCATTATCTAAAACCAGAACTATCTTAAGTATTGTTTATCTTTCTTTTTCATAAAGTACGACTTTAAGAATAAAACAATTTCGTAACCAGACGATTAAATTCTTATAGATTAGATTATAGAGGCTCACTCATGTTCCATCGCGGCTTATATCAAAGGGCCTAGCGGAACGCGATACTTTTGTATATCAAAAGTTGCGCGGTGGCTTTTGTTTAAGGATGTACTATAACACAATATATATTGTTTCTTTATAACTATATTAATGCGTAGTTAATTGTTATCTATTATAAATATTCATTGTCTACACAATGCTAATGTTTTATACGCCAATAATGAAATATTCAACGGCAAGTACAGAAAATGTAACGTTTTTTTTTAGCCGCGAATAAGGAGCGCCTTTTATTCATTAATAAATGATAGTTTGTTCACCATTACAACAGTTTTCAATATTATAAGAAATTACGGAGAAAAGCGTAGCAGATATTTACAATACAATTATGTATATATTTTCTTTCAAATTAAACTTTTTATTAATACTGCTTGATTTTTATTATTCTATACATATCGGTTAAGCAAACGTTCCATTTATTACATACTACATATGTAATGTAATAAAATATCATCTGAACAAGTGAACGCCAATCAGTCAATTCTGTCAATATTTTCGAATACCTCGAGTGTCTATTATCTCATCCACTCACATACTTTATATATAGAGATTTTTTTACCAAAACTCTCTGTAAAAAGTGTATTAGGTAAGGGATTAGGTATGATGCTCGATGACCAAATAATTTTCAAATATAAAGTCGGCCAATAATAATAACAATATCCACACTCAAATTTATGGGTAATGTAAGGGGTGTCGAATAACATCTAAGACTTGAGACATCCAAGCCAACCTCACCTGCACGTGGTGCACCCTGCTGAATAACGAACGAGGCAATGGCGAAAGCGGGGTGGTAGGGTTTTACAGCCTGACTGGGTCGCAACCACCATGTATAATGGTGGTAGAGCCACGCTGAAGCTACTACTGGTTTCAGCATGTAACCGGTTTGCCCGGGGTAGTACCACCCTCTCATAAAAATCTGACGTGAAATAACAGTACTTGCATTGTTGCGTTTCGTTCGATCAGTGAGAGCGCCGGATACCCAACTCCCCTCCCCCTCCCCACTTCCCCACTCCTTCTCCGAAACACAGGCTGGCAGCGCAATTACGACTCTTCTGGTGTTGCAAGTGTCTATGGACGGTGGTGATCACTTAACATCAGGTGATATTTCACCATATTTGGGTAGCATGTTTAATTAGTGTATAGCAAATGGAATCTTCTCCTATTTAATGAAAATAAGTAAAGTGGTTCCATTATTTAAAGCAGGATGTAAGAGTAGTCTTGGTAATTATAGACCAATTTTTGTACTTCCGTCGTTAAGCAAAATTTTTAAGAAGATTATGCTTAAGATTGCTTACCAAACTGTCGTTTACTACAATTAGTATTAGGATATTTTAAAGCGCAAGAGATTCTGAATGGTGGACAGTTTGGTTTCTCAAAATCAATTACTGACGCTAGTGCAACGCTCTTAAGTCTATCTAAGGCCTTTGACTGCGTCGAGCATAATATGCTTATTCTGAAATTAAAACACTATGGTGTTGTGGAGTCTGTCTCGACCTTCTAATCCCCTATTTAAAAGGTCGCTGTCATAAAGTTAGCATAGACGGGGCAACATCTGCGGGATCGTCGACTCGTATTGGCGCTTCACAGGGTTCCATTTTAGGGCAGTTTTTTTTTTCTCGAACTGACTACGCTGTTGACCTGGCAAGGTCTTAACAGCTTAAATGATCTGCCGCTAGTGGTTGATAACTATGGTAACATGGTTATTGTAGCTCATAACACTTCGCTTATATTTAAAATAAAAGGAATATATTCAGAGTTTAGGTAACTAAACAGTACCTTAAATAAAATTTCCGATTGGTTTCCAATAAATAATCTATTGCTAAACACAGACAAAACAAAATGCATAAGATTTACCTTGCCCAATGTTCCACCTACTAATAGTAAAATCAAGATCCAAGGGAATCTACATAGCCTAGTAAACAATTCCGTGTTCTTAATTACAATGGTTTCCTCATTGTGTGTGTATTAGGTCATGCTAAAACCTAGTGAATGTTTTATATTTTAAATGCTTATTCAAAATTTAATCAACCTTTGCCAATGTTGCTTATAAGAAAATATATAAATTTGTAATTTGATGTATATTTTCAGGTTTGAGATCTGTAAAGTTGCAGTCACGTATTTGCATAATAAATGTTATCTCCGAGTCGCGTGTTGTGCCATCTCACAATACACCAATAGAATTTGAACCTATAAGACTTATGCTTGGACCTAAGGACGGATTTCTAAATCCATTTTAAAACTCTGTTCTTTGCTCTTAAAGGGGGATTACAGAAAAATCCGTAAGTATTAATTTTTTTCTATAAATATTGGATTTACATATAATCTATAGTAACGAAGTAGTCCAGTGAAGCTGTTAAGATTTTGCTAGATCAATAGCGTAATCGATTCAAGAAAAAAAACCCTACAATAACAAATTTGTAATTCTGTCAGCAAATGTATTTTTATAATATCGTCAATTATATCGATCATACACAAGACTTTAAAGTTGATATGTCTGTATCACTTTTTACTACACTTTTTACACTGTATCTTCATTTTTTTTTTATTGTTGCACGGCAAAATGACTGCACTGTGCCTGATGGTAAGCACAGTACAATCCAAAAACAATGGCGACCACCGAGTGACACTCTATCCATCGCTGGTCGCCGATGTCAAGTCGGCCTGGAAAAAGCTGGATATGCACAGGCTGATCCCGAAACGTAACCCACAGATGCGAATCACTATGACGGGCTTTTTCGCCATATACATTGTGGTCGCGACCCAGTCGGGCTTCAAAACCCTACCACCCCGCTTTCGCCATTGCCTCGTTCGTTACTCAGCAGGGTGCACCACGTGCAGGTAAGGTTGGCTTGGGTTTCTCAAGTCTTAAGATGTTATGCGACACCTTTTACACCCCAAAAATATTTATGGACACGATTTCTGTGAAATGATGTAAAGTAAATGGAGTATGTTTATTATGACATTAATATACTGTAGTATACCACTATATAATATACTAATATACTCTTGGAAATAATTAATATATAAGTACAAACAAAATTATGAGACTATAATTGCTTGCTTAATAAACGCATGCGGAGACGAAGGCAGTTGCTGTTATTATAAATTCATTTAGTACAGTTTGTATGTTTGTAGGCGGGAATCTTTGAAACTATAGATCTCATTCTAAATATATTTTTTTAAATCATCATAATTGCTGTAATTGATATCAGTTTCGCAGTTATAACCTATAACTGATGAAAATTGATATTATACGAGTGTCGACTGATTCGGAGAGCGTGATAATAAAACTCGGAGTGTGTAAAATGGACTGTGTTATACTTGATGCACTATAATTATAATGATATTTAAAGTCACAAGAGGTCTTTCAGTCATTTGAATGACGTATTCGATTAACAATTTTATATATTTCGGCCAGCATTGCATAAGATGACATTCTTGAGCTATTATACCTACAGTATCTTTGGTAAACGATTTGTAGAGCTTATTTTTCCTATTTCCAATTGACTTCAAAAAAAGAAGGTTCTTTAATCGATTGTATACATTTTTAAATATTGGCTACGTCAGAATAGCATTTCAATTTCATTAGCATAGTACCTTGGTCTCGAAAATACATCAGAGAATCGCTCATAATCGAATAAGAAATTTGTAGCGATTGAGATATTGGCAGGTTTATGACAATTCAAGACTAGATAAGCACCTAACTGTGGGCAAGAGTGATTTGGACCATCTTAGAGCAGATTTTTTTTAAAGTCCGTTTTATTTTTTTTATTGACCTTTTTATACATTTAGAACCACGATAGATCGAACGCGAAAAAATCTGATTTAGATCTAAAAGTTTCGGTTTGAAAAGGTTCTTGTAGGTAATAATTGTACGACTTGTGTCTTACCTAATTTTTAGTTACAAATGTGAAATAAATGAATAAAAGGTACTGCGATAATTTAAATACATTTAAGAACGTATGCACATAATATAGATAGTAAAAATGTATATTCAAAAACGTTTGCTACTGAACACTCATGTTGGGTTTTAATTTTGATTATCCCGACATACGAACATGAAAGCTCCGGGAACACTGTGAAAAAAAACATCGTAAACACCATAGCATGGTATTTTTTCTAGCACCCAACTCACTAGTCATCATTGTCGAGTTGAATATCTATCGCGGGTAATGTATCGATATATCTATCTATATGTGGGTTCTCTCCGGTACACTTGAAATGTGTGCTAACCGTTAAATTGTTTGCTTTTCCTGTCCTAAATTCATAAATGCATAAGACTAACTGGTCAATTTATTAAGAAAATAGTTTAATCCCACGGCTTTGTCCACGTTGTTTTCTAAATTGAATTTTTATTTGTGGAATTTGTACAAATCTTTTATAATATCATCGCTACTACTTTTTCTAAATGACGGCAAATATAAAAACTGTATTCTTCTCTTATTTTATTGATTTATTCCTTATTTTATTTAAGTTCTATGTAAATGTTAGCATCAAACAGTTATAATTTCCTTTAAGTCCTCACTAAAAATCTATTGAACCTTTAATAACTACAAAGGTATATTGTGTCCCAGAAACAATATATATTCTAATAATCGCCAAAGAAGTATGAAAACTTTAGAGCGTATTTATTTAAATTTATTTACAAATTGTGATAAATCACGTTCATCCACCCATGTCTTTAATTGATTTTTTTAAATATCATGTTGAATATTATGAATTTATATTAATAACTCGACCCTCTAACAAATTGTATAGCAAAAACATTTGTTACAAACATATTGCAATTCTTTCATTTATCCCAATACAAACATTGATATGTTGATATTATTTTAATATTACAATAAAAGCTAGTTGGGGATTCGGGATTCAGTTATCGAGATATTTTAGGGTAAAGTGTAGAGTATAATACAATTAAAGTAGTATTATCTATATTTAGTTACAATTCCATTAATTGCAAATGTAGTGATTTAACTATGTTTGATTCCTTGTAGAATGTTACAAATTGTAAACATTCAAACTGCATATGACTTAATATTTGAATCATTTAGAAATTAGTAGAGATAAGCATTTGAAGATAAGCCAAATGGTATAATATACTGTAGTGTTACATAGGTATTGCAGTTTAAAAGAGTCTTCGTCTATTTCCATTACATGATTGACACATTCTTTTAGTTGACTAGCAGAAAAGAAATGATTACAAATAAGTTAAATCCCTCGGCGTGGAGCCCTTGAGTAGGCTGCTCGCGCGATACAGTGACACAAAATCCTACATCACTGCGACAACATTACACATATCACCTCCACACACGTGCACGCAAACACGCTTACACATGCAAGTGGAAGGGTATAATTTTTTTCCCTTATCAAACTGAAATAGTTTAGAATATTATCCGATACGAAATATATATAAGGATTGTTGAGGTATGTATGCTTGGTACACATACAAGTTTCAACAACTCATATATATATGAATAGTTAGCTTAGCTTAGGTTAGCTCAGATAGGTCGCGAATTGCATGTATCAGGCAACAGCCAAAGCCGAGGTGTGCCGCGCACCCTTGAGCTAGTTGTCAAAATAAAATCGGCAGAGTGCCTTAAGCGCTCGCCTTAGTAGTCCGGTGAAGCTGTTAAAACCTCGCTTGGTCAATAGCGTAGTCAGTTCGAAAAAAAGAAGTTAAATACGCATTGAACACTTACTTTAAAAAAAGTTTGATCACAAAAGAATGTCTTACCCTTGTTTATAGATAGACATTACTTAAATATAAATATTCTCTAACACTTGTCTAAGTTCTTATGTTATTGCTGTGATTTATTGTTTTTATATTTGCCGGCAAAAGATATTTCGTAATAAATTATGCATTTCGTGGGTATTATTAATTTAGTAGAAATAAATAATTTTAGAGATTCACAAGTAAATCATAACTACTACTATATGACACTATTGATATTTGACAATTTATTTAATCTGTCATTATACTATTGTTCCACTTTACGCACTTTGGCGTAATATATAAATCTTATAAATTGCTTAATTTAACTAAAATGTTACAATAGTGATAACCAATTTAACTTTAAATAATTAATTTATCTTAATGAAGATTTGAATAAAATATTATTCATAAAGTGAAGTTGTTTTTAAAATATCTGTATGTAATGGAACGTTTCTGAATGATGAGGTTGAATTGAACGAATGCTATTCCACGAATGCTAAAGACCGCTTGGACACGCTTTTGTAATGAAGTGTTTTAAACGTGTTTAAAAGTGTGTAAAGTTTTAACATTTTAGCCACTGCTTAGTAAAACTCGTGTTCATTTTTGTTTTTGTAATAAGACAGCACTTGTTTGTACTAAATAAAGACTGTGCTGAAGACATAGTTATATTAATGTCTGTATTTTTGATAGGTACAACGACAACTTTGCTATGATATTTTACGTAGTAAAAATTTAGACGAAAAGCTATGTATTTTTCTTTGTTATCTAAATTATTTTTAAAACTACCTTTTCAGATATATCAGATTATAATCATGTGAGTATTTGAATAAACATCCAACTTTCTAGCTTTTTTTTTGCTTTAATATAAAGCAAAGTATTTTAATTTAACGTTTTTTAGTATGAAGCCCTAAAACGTACCCATTAAGTTTAAGTACATGTCGGCTTGTGTGCTGATATTTATCTTCTATGTTTTTAACATACATTTCATAGCAGGAATTTTTAAATAACGGACGGATGTTTATTCAGTGTCCAAGTTAAACATACATTATATTTTTGCTTTCCGTGTTTGAATTTTACTACCGCACTCCAGGGATACTTAAATACAAACAAGACATAACCTCTGAATTATCTAGGTTTGAAAAAGAATAGGTCACGAACAAAAGAGAATTACATAGAAATAACTGCTTACCGCGGTTACAAACGTTTTTATACAGTAACTAACTTTTGACCGCAGCTTCACTCGTGTTAAAATAGAATCACCTATCCGTCGGGAACAGTACTTTTAGTGGACAAAAGTTATATGTTCCTTTCTGTACTACTGAAAACGAATGTACAAAATTTCATGATGCTCTGTTGAGTAGTTGAGGCCTAAAAGCATAACAAACAAACTAACACTGTCATTTATAATGTTAATAAAAAGTGTACAAAGCGCTGGTCTCAGTTTTATTGTTATTAAGTATTGTATTTGACGTATTCCGACATTTTGGATGGGTTTCTAATCTTATTGAATAAATATCTTTTGGGATGTAAGGGGTGTCGAATAACATCAACTCTTGAGACATCCAAGCCAACCTCACCTGCACGTGGTGCACCCTGCTGAATAACGGACGAGGCAATGGCGAAAGCGGGGTGGTAGGGTTTTACAGCCCGACTGAGTCACAACCATCATGTATATGGCGAAAAAGCCCGTCATAGTGATTCGCTTCAGCGGGTCGCGTTTCGGGATCAGCCTGTGCATATCCAGGCTTTCGCAGGCCGGCATGACAGTGGCGACCGGCGATGGATAGTGTGTCACTCAGTGGTCGCCATTGTTTTTGGATTGTGCTGTGCTTACCATCAGGCGCAGTGCAGACATTTTGCCGTGCTACAATAAAATAAATAAGTAATAATAATAAGATCCCAGATAAAAATACTGCAGCTTGTTTGTAAATCCGTTTATTACCAAGTGTCAAAATTACGAAAGCATATAAACTACCCACATGTGTTTATATATATTACCTATGAACATATCTTACAGTATTTTAATTAAAGTAGGGCGAATTCACAGGTGGTTGCTCGTTTGAATATAAAATTGCATTCAATAAATCTCTTCGATCAACAATAACTTTTTTTGTTGATCGAAGATAAATCTAAAGTTGTAGTTATTAATCGAGACCCATCCCTTTTTATAGTAATTTTGGTTGCGTTTACCTCGCAATATGTAGATATGTATTATATAATACAATTTACACCAAATAGCTAAAAAATGATTTTGGTTTTTGTGGCAAAACTATTTGTACATATAAATCCCCGAAAGGGCTGGACCGGTGGTGATGAAAATTTACTAACGTAAAGGGGCTATTTTTTTTATTGGTATTTAAGCTATATAATATTATGCTTTTCTATAAGGGCTTACCGGCAATAATAAAATATAACTAGTGGACGCCCAGTGGTCGACATTCGACCATAGTTCATTGATTTTTTAGGTTTGAATTTTATTAGGGTTTAATATCATTGTCGAATGTAGAATGAAAAAGGGTAATTGGAACGTAAGAGTAAAATAATACATATAGTCGAGCATAGCAACCTCCTTCACAACCTTTTTTGAAGTCCTTTATTGACAGATGTCAAAATGTTGTCTTTTTTATTTACATGTGTGTATATGTTGTGTAAAATTGAAGCAGTAGTGTCAGTAATGCATATTTTAATTAATTTAATGTACTTCTAATGCATTTTATATAAAATAAATAGTTTTCTGCACTTCTCCTCCATATAAACTTTAACTATGCCAAATTTTACGTTTATCCGTTCGCGCAATTCCGTTAAAAAGGGGTACAAAGTTTAGGCTTCACGTATTAATATATATGATGATATATCATACAATTAAAAAACACGTGGTTTCCATGAAACTTAAAACTTTTTTACGACAACGAAGTCGCGGGTTACCTCTCGTATATAAATAGATATTAATAAGCATAAAATATTATCTATGAAGTGACATAGATAAAAAATATCATTTCTTTTAATTATCTGAGTATATAATATAAACTTATCTTGTTTTATCCAAGAAAAGAATACGCTATAATAAAAAAAATCCATGTTTAATAATTTTTATAGGTATACTTCACTTTAACATTATAACAATAAACATTTTTTTAATCCAAACGTCATTTCGTTAGCAACTTTGAGCATAATAAATTAGAACAAAACTATTTTTTATACTTTTTCTATAGGAAGCACAAAATTGCGTTTTTTTTTTCGAACTGTCTACGCTATTGAACAAGCAAGGTCTTAACAGCTTCACCGGACTACAAAAATTGCGATGAATAGGTGTTCTTATATCGCTTATTCTTAATTATAATCTCATAGTAATTTAAATTAAAAACAAAACATTTCCTGTTTTGTTATATAGGTATTCGTGTAAAATGTTGTATAACATATTCATAGAAAAAACGAATTTCAATGAACGTTGTTTCTGAGCAAGATACTTAATGGCAGCGCTGAATGCGTGACTTCTTTAGTTGCTAGTGCAGATGCCCATCTTCTATTTCTTTCTTTATTATCACCATGCTTGTAGGATGACTAGGGTTAGCGTCATGTTTCTAACATAATTTAATATACAAACTGTTACATTTATTTATATAGTTTTTAAATTGATACAATTTAAAATTGTCTTACACTCAGAACTAATATCTAGTATTTTTTTTAAATAGACATATATTTGGTACTACAGTAATACTCATAGGTTCTATGTAACGACTTGAAATCCTGTCCGGGAAACGAGCTGACGACCGTATACATATTATTACGTGACCTTGAAAATAAACTGCTAGTAAAACATATTACATTCTTATCTTGTTTATTAAATAGCTTTAATATTTCTTTATGTTAAGCATGACTTGTTAAATTATATATGTGATAGTGTTTAATTACGAAGTACTAATCTTTCCGACAATCTTTACTTAATATTATAAATGCGAAAGTGTGTTTTTTTTGTTATGCTTTCACATCTTAACAGAGCAACCGATCGTCATAAAATTTTGTCAGTAGTATAGAAAGGTACATAGGATATTCCGCATCCCAAAAACGTTATTTAATAATAATTTATCATCTAAGGAAGAATGTCTGATTAAGCTACAAATAAGTACTAAATATACTCAAGTATATTGATCAAGTGAAGTTGCTAATTTTTTAATTTCATCTCTAGAACAGTAATAAAGAAAACGATGAAATATGATTATAGTTCGAATAACGGAAATAATACAACTCTAGAGTACGATAGAAGGGAACATCGGAAAATTGCTAAGACTTAAGTTTTTTTCTAATGAAAACACTGACTTCGCGTCATATAATTTAATATAGTATCTAATTTATATAAAAATCATCTTTATAGATCAGTCTCTAAACAGGTTTTCAAACGTATTCCGGTGAAGCTGTTAAGACCTTGCTTAAGGTTTTCAAACGAATCCTTACTAATAATATAAAAGCGAATGTAACTTTGTTTGTTACGCTATCACGTCTTAACTTAAAATCAAACAAGTCTTAAAATGTTGCATAAACGTTGTCACGGGTACAAAAAAGGACATAGATCTGTTACCCAGAAAAAAAATGCTAATGCTATACCTCCCCCCGGACCTCAACCACACAATACGTAGTCAAAAACCCATCAAGTTAAATTAGTTACGATGCTTTGCTTTTACGTACAACCAGCATATATTCGAAGGTCTACATTCATCGTCTCATTTCTGCAATTATCGATACATTCTCATCTTTTGGACTTCGCAATCATATATATTGTAAATATATTACCGTACAAAAAATACTATCATAGAAAAATATATAATAACTTAATTGTTAAGATAAATATTTCGATAAGTCGCAGGCTGTAACTATTTATACCGGCTTCCTCATGATATATCGCTACATTCGTTAATTGCCAGAGGATACGACCGAACGCCGCGATGTCGTTCCTCTACATACCGCTTGCGTTGGTCGCTATAGTTTACCTAACGTATTTATACTTTACAAGAAATTTTAACTATTGGAAGAAACGAAATGTTAACGGACCTCAGCCAGTCGTGTTCTTTGGAAATTTAATAGATTCTACGTTACGGAGGAAAACAATTGGAATTGTTTTTAAAGAAATATACGATAGTTTTCCTAATGAGAAAGTTGTTGGCGTTTACCGTATGACGACACCGTGTTTATTAATACGAGATTTGGACATAATTAAGCATATAATGATTAAAGATTTCGACGCATTTGCCGACCGTGGTGTTGAGTTTAGCAAGGAAGGTTTAGGAGCGAATCTCTTCCATGCTGACGGAGAGACGTGGCGTGTTCTGCGAAATCGCTTTACTCCACTCTTCACGTCTGGTAAATTGAAAAATATGCTTTATCTCATGACTGAACGTGTTGATAAGTTTTCAGATCATATCAAAGACTTGTGCATTCAAAATTCAGAACAAGAGGTACATTCACTCGTGCAAAAATTTACAATGTCTACAATCTCAGCTTGCGCTTTCGGTGTCGATATTGATACACTCAATGATAAATTGAAAGCCTTAAAAGAAGTCGACAAATTAGTTTTAACGACCAATTTCGCAAACGAATTGGACATGATGTATCCTGGTATACTCAAAAAACTAAACGCCTCATTATTTCCAACAATTGTTAAAAATTTCTTCAATGATCTAGTGAAAAGTGTTATCTCCCAACGTAACGGTACGCCCACAAATAGAAAAGATTTCATGGACTTAATACTTGAGTTAAGACAAGTCGGAGAAATCGAAGGAACCAAAAGGAATGCTGATGATAAGAAGATAACTCTTGAATTGACGGACGATGTAATAGCAGCTCAAGCATTCGTATTCTATGTAGCCGGATACGAGACTAGTGCTACAACGATGGCTTTTATGTTATATCAATTAGCACTAAATCCTGATGTACAAGATAAAGTGATAGCAGAAATAGACGAAGTACTTGAAAAACATCAAGGAAAAATAACGTACGAGTGTCTTACAGACATGATTTATTTAGAAAAAGTATTTAACGAAACTCTACGAATGTATCCGCTGGTTGAACCTTTACAAAGAAATGCCCAAAGAGACTATAATATACCAGGCACTAATATAACAATTAAAAAGGGTCAGACCCTCTTAGTAACACCGATGGCCATACAAAACGATGAGAAATATTTTCCTAACCCTGACAGATTTGATCCTGAAAGATTCTCAACGGAGAATTCTCGAGATAGGCACGCTTGTGCATATATGCCGTTCGGAGTTGGTCCAAGGAATTGCATCGGTGAGTAAATTAATTATTGAAAAAAAAAAACAACCATATTTGTTACTATAATATTTTTTTTCAGTAATATTCAGTTGTACATATGACGATATCTCTTATTATTTAAAAACGAAAAGATAGATAATATATAAATCATTTCGAATAACTTACTATTCACTGGTATTGTTCGCTGTTTTTTTAATATACGTTATAGGTTTTTGCATTTGCTATCTCATCGGATGTTAAATACGAGATTGGGGGCTTAAATACAGCTGCCGAAACACACCAACAGGTGCTTGGCGATAAATTATCAACTTGAGGGTGGTAGCTAGATAGCCTGAATTAGAAAAAGGCCCACCACAATGCTAAGGTTTCATCACGTTGTTCCCTTCACCGAAACTTCCGACTCAGTTGCTAGGATTCGAGCCTACATCCATCAACGCGGTGTCCGAACACGCTAGCAACTAAGCCTCGTTCAAGTCATATAGTCACGCTTCACTGTTAAAACAGATATAATTCATTTGATCACACAAGAGATCTACAATAGACTTTACGAGACCGGTGGCTCACCTATACGAGTCAGTCTTTATATCTTTTACCTTACTATTGGGCTCATAGGAAAATATCAAAACACGGCCACAAGCTGAAATCCAATGTAAAAATTAATACCACATTGTACAGTAGTAAACTTTTTCTTTCTTGAACGTATAAAATATTTATAATACGATATCATCATTACATAGTATAAAACAAAGTCCCCTGCCACGTCTGTCTGTCTGTCTGTTCGCGATAAACTCAAAAACTACTAAACGGATTTTCATACGGTTTTCACCAGTAGATAAAGTGATTCATGGGGCGTATAACGTCACAAATTCACAAACTTTACCTCTTTATAATATTAGAATAGATGTTGTTTAAATACTGTAGATGTACTTATTAACCTACCTGTCAAGCTATTCCACAATATAATCGGCTTCTACATAAAAATGCATTAAATCCCGTCCAACCATTTAACCGTGATTGATGGAAAAATATTCAATGGAACGTACTTTCGTATTTACTCATGCGCGTTAATATGAAACGCAATAAAAATAATTTACAGTTTAACGCCACCTAGTGGTGAGATATGATAAAATAGATAGCATAAATACTTTCTCTAAGCAAAACATTCAAATGTGCCAACTTCACTGCTCTGTACTAGTTAGCGATATAAAAAAGTCGTACCTGTCGTATAGTACCTAGCTGGGCTCTTTAAAAAGCCTTTTTTTTATTGCGCTGTTAACAATCAATTCATTCTCCGGAAAGCTTTAATCAGCATTTAGTATAAAGACTGCATAAGCCTCATTACAGCCCGAAATCTTAAACCTTCTACGACAACAACAACTATGAACTAATAACAACGACAGCGTCGCCTGGACTCTGAATCATAGAGTACTTTATAGTACATTATATAGCAAGATCGGCCAGATCCACCAGATTATTATACTGTATCTGCAACTGTTGATGATTATAAATATAACGACCTACAAAACTGTACATCCAAACTGTGTATACAACGAAATAACCAGTGTGTGAAATATAACATATATTCTTGTGTGTTCAACCGGTGTTCCAATCGAAATCCCAAATTCTAATGTATACTTGACTACATTTGCTTTAGAAAGATGATTGCAAAAGTATATATTTAATGTTTTAGATACACTTTAATTTCCTTTTTCGTGATGTTTGGGATTGTGTAAAGTGTAAACCTCCTTTGTCATGTTATGTTTTTTCTTTATGGTTACTCGTAAAGTCAACAGTTTTTTTGTACGTTTGTTAAAGAGTTGTCCCTTAAAAGCGAATCTTTAAAATTTAGATTTTCGACTAAAAGGGCCCTGTGTTCTATATAAGTAACTGTTATATAATTATATCTTATACCTACAATATCTATAAAGCGTTACGACTCGGTCCCTACTTATTTTATATCTGACGAAACATAAGAGAACATGTTATTTAACATGTATAATTTAATATTTTCTAGTTATATTTTTTTTGTACATATTAAAAATATAAATATATATTGCTTTTCTTTCCAGGTATGCGTTTTGCCAAAATTCAGTCGCGCGTGTGCATGACTAAATTCCTGTCTAATTTCCGAGTAACACCGACCAAAAATACGCAAAGAATAATGCAGTTTGATCCGAAAAGGCCTATCATCGGCTCCAAGGGAGGAATATACTTAAATATAATACCAAGGAAAAATAAAGCGTGAAATAGCTCTTGACAATTTAAAAAAATATATATTATTACACTATATAAACACATTTTAATTCGGCTGTTTGTTAAATTTAAATTTATAATTTTAAGTTTATATTAATGATTTTAAGATACATGTCTACTTATTAAAAAGTATTGTAATATTATATTAAACTACAGTGTTAAAATACGGTGTTTTTTTTATTTCTAATGTATATTTATTCTGAATAAACACTTGGTTCAACTTTTCTGTACATTTTGTTCCAATTGTCTCTTCCAATACATTCTAAAATATTTCGATCTTTTTACGCTAAGAAAAGCAAAGTTTCTACCGCATATATCATTACATAGAAACGTTGACTGCAGAAATACGGTATAAAACATAAATTATATTGAAGTAAAATTACACTGTTTGATTCAATATTTATACTTACAATATAATTAATTTAAAATGAAAATGAAGTTTGAACAATATTGTATAAATAGAATTAATTCAAATGAAGTTACTGATGTTATATTTAATTTTTGCCACTACATAAGTTATAAAAATACTATCAGTGGACATAACAATTTCTTGAACAAAATATTCATTTATGTGGCCATATTTAAAGAATAACACCTTATGTATTCATAGAAGGTGACTGTTAAAAAATCTGTTTAGATTATTTGTTAACACACAAATAAATATATCTTATAGTATCTTATCGATGACTTAGTTCAAGTTTTCTTAGTTGATATTTAAAAAAGCATACCATAGGTTAATCAGTATTATAAAAAAATGATAAGAGTAAACGTTATAAAACAATGACTTTGTTTAAGTACATATACTAAATAATGTGAGCGGATATTTTGAAACAGAAAAAGAATAGCAATACTGTATAATAGAAATAGAGGATTATAATAGGAGAGGGTAATAATATTATACATGGTAAAAAAATTCACCGAAGTTTTTAATTTAGTTGTGTTGTATTTGGATAATAATCAGCGATCCAGAGGTTTTTATTATGGACAATTATTGTCAATATATTCTCTTTAAATCATAAATCATTTTTAATGCAGTGTATTCATTTTGACATGTTGTATATAAAATATATAATAACTTTACTACTATGATAAACATTTCGCTGATAAGTTAAGTTTGTCTATAAATACTAGCTTCTTCGTGATGTATGTATTGTTGCATTCGTTTGATACCAGTGCATACGTCTCAACGCCACAATGACGTACTTTTGCATAGTTCTCGCGTTGATCACTATTATATACTTAATATATTTGTATTTCACAAGAACTTTTAACTATTGGAAAAAAAGAAATGTTAAAGGACCTCGACCTGTCCCGTTTTACGGGAATATAATGGAATCTGCTACACGAAAGAAAATAGCGGGTGTTGTTTTTAAAGAGATTTACGAGAGTTTCCCTAACGAGAAAATTGTTGGCGTCTATCGCATGACGACACCGTGTTTACTAATACGAGATTTAGATATTATTAAGCACATAATGATTAAAGATTTTGACGCATTTGCTGATCGTGGCGTTGAGTTTAGCAAGGACGGTCTAGGAACGAATCTCTTCCATGCAGATGCTGAAACATGGCGAGTTCTGCGAAACCGATTTACTCCACTTTTCACATCTAGTAAGTTGAAAAATATGCTTTATCTAATGACTGAACGAGTCGACAAGTTTTCCGATCATGTCAGCGAGATATGCGTTAATAATCCGGAGCAAGAAATTTATACCCTTGTTCAGAAATTTACGATGGCTACGATTGCAGCTTGTGCATTCGGTGTCGACATTGATACGATTAGCGATAAACTGAAAATACTGAGTGAACTTGATAAATTAGTTTTTACCCCAACTTTTGTAAGAGAATTGGACATGATGTATCCCGGTATACTGAAAATACTAAACACTTCATTTTTCCCGGCAGCAGTTAAAAATTTCTTCACTGATCTAGTAAAAAGTGTTATCTCCCAACGTAACGGTAAGACCACAAACAGGAAAGATTTCATGGATTTAATACTTGAGCTGAGACAAGCTGGACAAATAGAAGGCACCAAAAGGAATGCTGATGATAAAAAAATAACTGTTGAATTAACAGATGACATAATAGCAGCTCAAGCATTCATATTCTATGTAGCCGGATTTGAGACTAGTGCTACAACGATGGCTTTTATGTTATATCAATTAGCACTGAATCCTGATGTACAAGATAAACTCATTGCTGAGATAGATGAAGTTCTTGAAAAATATGACGGAAAGATAACATATGAATGTATTGCAGATACAACTTATTTAGAAAGAGTATTTGACGAAACACTACGAATGTACTCGTTGGTTGAACCTTTACAAAGAAATGCTCAATGGGACTATAAAGTACCTGGAACTGACGTAACTATTAACAAAGGTCAGACTGTCTTAGTGTCACCCCTTGGTATACATCACGATGAGAAATACTATCCCAACCCCGACAAATTCGACCCTGAAAGATTCTCGCCGGAAGTCTCTGAAAATAGACATACATGTGCGTACATGCCGTTTGGAGTTGGTCCAAGGAATTGTATCGGTATGTATATTCATTGATAAAAAGGCTTATATGTATTAATGGCTAACCCTATCCTTTCTCTGTTATAAATTCGAGGTTGGAAGAGCATGTGTACTTTGAAACGAATTTTGTTTTAAAACACAGTCACAAGGTGTACACTGTAACTGAACGGAAGAGTTTGGGAATGATTCCACATTTTACATTGGGAACTTTTAGTTAATTGTTCGATTGTGGGAATATCACTGCTCCATCTTTCTGTCGAAAGGCAAACTTGTGTTGTAGTGTTTCGGTCCGAAGTGTGTGGTTGGAAACATTCTACGAAGTGTTTCGGCTCAATCCTCAGGAGTACCAACCTATTGTAGATGGCATCAAGACTGTGGTACTGTTTAAGGGTGCTTATTTATAGTTACAGATTGCCGTGATCATTTAAAATTATGTCTTTAATATACTTACAACAAATGTTCCATAATAAAAATGCTTTTTTTTCCAGGTATGCGTTTTGCAAAAGTTCAGTCGCGCGTATGCATAATTAAATTCCTATCTAATTTCCGAGTAGAACCATCAAAAAATACTCCTAGTGTATTGAAGATTCACCCCAAACGAAATATTATCAGCTCCGAGGGAGGAATATACATAAATATAGTACCAAGAAAACATATTTCTAAAAAGTAAATTACTGAATATTTAATCTTAAACAATCAACGGTTGAGGGTATCGTTTGTTTATATTTACATTCTGTTATCGGAGCATTTAGCGTTATAGGTCTTTGTTAAATATTCACATGATATAACTAAGTTCATTTTAAATCCGCTTATAATGATGGTTATTAATTAATACATGATAAGAGGTTTACACACATTCATATGACCATATACAGATAAATATAACGCATAATCCTATTCGTTATCGTTATGAAATCTATCATCTATCAATGCATAATTTATAATGCTTGCATCATTGAGTTATATGCATTTCTATTACTTATATGATATTTTATGTTTTATAATAATACAAGAAACAATAACTAACTTTTTTAAATCTGACAACGTACTTGCGACTCCCCTTGTGTTGCTAGTGTCTATGTACGGCGGTGATCACTTACCATCAGGTGACGCGCCTATTTGTTTGTACCATATAATATTAACGTATACGGACCCGGGGGCGCAGCTAGTATAATGTTATAAAGTAATAAAGATTTACAAACATAATATATGTTCAAAGACATAAATTTGTTAAACTGTACGAGTATATATTTTAGGAATATTTTTTTTGTAATAAAAAGATTGTTCATTTTAAAGATATGTATATAAACATTACTTTTTTCCGGTTGGACCGATTTTCACGGGACTTTCACTGGGAGATAGCGATCCTTATCAAAAGTAATTGAAGTTATTCTATTTTAGACTAGCTATTACGAGCGACTTTGTCTGCATAAAATTGAGCAAGATTTCAACTCATTCTTTATTTTTAACTAGTGGACGCGGCAAACGTTGGCCCGCCTGGATTCTGTATCATTGGAGAAGAAAACTCCAAATACTAAATTTCTTTCTTAGCTACTACTTATATATTATTCTTCATACGATTGTTAACATTACGAGTAGTTATGTTTAATTTGCTGATAAGAACTAAATCTATACTAATGTTATAAATCTGGAGGGTTTGTTCTTTTTTTTATGACATAGGTTGCAACCGAACGGGTGGGCCACCTGATGTTAAGTGATCACCACCGTCCATGGACACTAGCAACACCAGGGGTGTCGTAAGTGCGTTGTCAGCCTGTGTTTGGGGGGAGGCGGAGAGGAGAGAGGGAGGGGGGAAGTGGAGGTGGGCCTCCGGCGCTCTTACTGACCGAACCAAAAGTAACAATGCAAGCACTGTTACTTCACGTCGGTTTTCTGTGAGAGGGTGGTACTACCCCGAACGAGGCGACCGATTCATTCTGAAACCAGTAATAGCTTCAGCGTGGCTCTACCACCTACAAAGTTTATGATAGAAATTGCTTTGATCAATTGTATCACCCAATTCTAATAAAAAAAGTAGAAGCATGGTGATTTTCTGCGGTGGTTTATATATCATACCTTTATCAAATACGAAAGCAACACTCCGAATTTTCGTATGTAATGTCAGGCGTTCCTCGAAGGTCAGATTTAGGATCACTCTTATTCAACGTGTGTCTTCTTCTTCTTACCCTTATCCCACATAAGTAGGGTCGGTACAACATGTTTGTCATGTTGTGGTATATGATTTGGCTTAATTTTTACGATCGGCCGCCTGCCTGACATCAACCCTCCTTGGGATTCTTTCGTTGTACCACTGTACTTATGATAATTATTATATAGTTCTGATAGGATCCATTAGCTTTACTTTTAGTTGAGTTTTTTCAGTACTTCCAAATACGCATTCTATTGTGCAGCTGCTTTCGTATAAAATTTTTAGGTCAATTACTCACTGGTTTTTTTCAACGTTTATAACTGTCATAACAGAATTCGCCTGCGCGGCTTCAGGGTTTCGTATCACGTAAATCGGTGTATATTAACTTAAATGAATAAATTTGGTATCTTTCAGGGTATTAATATAAAATTAGATACAATAAACCGTTATAATAATATAAAATATGAAAACAATTATAGAAAAATAAATGCAAATAAAGTGACATGTCGGTGTGTGTATGAGTGACATATAGGTGCTTGTTTTGATTACGCAAGTTTATACGCTTATACGCTGATGACATTAAAATATTTATGCCAATACGTACAGCAAACGACTGTAAAAATTTGCAACAAGACCTAAATAGATTTGTTTTTATATCAAAAGCAGGCAAACGAACGGGTGGGCCACCTGGTGTTTAGTGATCACCACCGTCCATAGACACTAGTGGCAGCAGGGGAGTCGCAAGTGCATTGCCAGCCTGTGTATGGGGGAGGGAAAGGGGGAACGGAAGAAAGGAGGTGAGCCTCCGGCGCTCTCACTGACCGAACGAAACGCAACAATGCAAGCACTATTCCTTCACGTCGGTTTTCTGTGAGAGGGTGGTACTACACTGGACGAGCCGACCCATTCATGCTGAAACTACTAATGCGTGGCTCTACCACCTACAAGAATATGCAAATGCTGCAGACTAAATCTTTTGGGTCTGTATGTATCCTAGTGTCAGTGCATTACATAACGCAAGATAAGCGTCCTTTAATATGCATATAGACTCAATAACACAGTGGTTTCTAGTGATTAGGGATCTAAGAGGATGATTTTCGATTATAAATTATAATATGTAGATGACTATGAAAGCATTTTTCATAAAGCTTATAAAATGCTAGGCTTCAATCAGCCGGCTGGTGATTGTGATTTTTTATATGATAATTTACTGCCAAAGATGCCGCTCTATAAATAGTCTGCACGATAAGAGCATCGCAACATTGACTATACTGTTTGTTCGTCGCCGCCAAAATTTCGCCGATGTTCCAAAAAATAAAATAAGTATCCAGGTGCTCAGGACGGATTTGAATTTCAATCATATCGTCCTAAGAATAGGTAGATATTATAATCATTTATTGTGAAAATCCTAACAAATATTATAAATGCGATTATGAGTTTGTTTGTTTGTTATGCTTTCACGCCGTAACTACTTAACTGATCATCATGAAATTGCCTACAGTTGTACGGGTACAACTGTAAAATTTAGCTTTATTAGTATTTGTGAAAGTTGATACAAAACATTTAAAATGATTATTATAAAATACCTCATGAGAGAAATTAACTTCTTTTTTTTTTTTAACTAAAGCTTAAAAAATTAACTAAAGCTAAAAATTAAATTTTTTCGTTGTAAAAACGAATTAGTATTTATTAACACTGATTGACGTTTAGGCAATGTCCACAGCGCGCGCCTGTTCGCTGTACTGACCACAGGTACTGACTGTGCTTGCCGCTCTGGGATAAATAAATTCATATTGTTTAAACTAAAGGCGGGCAGTGAAATTTTATTTCAAAATATTAAACTTTAATGTATAACGCACGTTCCTGATTTTTTTTTTCATAATTTGAAGGAGAAGGCATTACAATTTTCATTTGTTTATTTAAAAGTTTATTAACAATATGTTAATAAATAAATAATTTCAAATTATCGATTATTTATTAAACTGTAAATATTAAACAACAAATCCTGAAAATTTAATTGAAATATCTTTTACGGTTTCTCTGTAATCTATTATTTAATTAAAAGTCTCCAAAATTTTCATTAATCACAAAAATTGTAGTAAAAATGAAAATTTTGAAAACCCGTTTTAGGGTATTATTATTGATAGTGACTACTTTATATTTAAATATTTTAATTCCATGATCAAGTGGGAAACGTGGGGTCCACTTGACGTGATCTTGCTCAGGTACATATACTACGCATAAATAATAGCGTCTAATCTTTACGGAACGGACACAGAATACTTTTTACCAAAGAAAAAGTAATATTATCAAGGAATAAGTCAAGTCTACATTATTAAAAAATTAATAAGAATCCAGTATTGTTATAATCATGCGCTAATTGGGAATATTTGAGATAAAATATCTGTACAAACATCTTTTGTAAAAATATTTTTGTTATTATAGAAATCGCTTTGTCACCATTATTAACGTTTTGTACATCCTGTTCTGTATATGTACATGCGTCTCTACATATTTGCCGTTACAGCTAATTATATTGGTTTATACCATATTAGACATTTCAATAAAACTAGTTCTGTAGGCTTGAGCCACACTGAAGCTATTATTGGTTTCAGCACGAATGGGTCGGTTCGCCCGGGGTACTACCACCCTCATAGAAAACCGACGTGAAGTAACACAGCTTGCATTGTTGCGTTTCGTTAGGTCAGTGAGAGCGCTGGAGGCCCACCTCTCCTCTCCTCTTGCCCCTCCCTCCCTTTACCCAAACACAGGCTGGCAACGCACTTTCGACTCCCCTGGTGTTGTTAGTGTCCATGGACGGTGGTAATCACTTAACATCAGGTGGACCCACCTGTCCGTTAGCATGCTATGATGATATTTAAAAAAAATTGGTGCGAAACCAGTTCTATTCTGCGGCAATTAGTTTTTTTTTTAATACTTTATAGACCTTTGACCATAATCTTACTGATGTTAAATAACCATGTGGTCTAAGATGGTAAATACGCTAGAAGAATGGCTAGAATGGCTTTCAAGTTCACTTCTCCGGTACTAGCCCATAGGTTCTTGGCAACAGATTTGCAATTTGAGAGTTGTAACTAGCCAGACGGGTTTAAAAAGGTCACTATCGCCTTGCAATAACTGTTAGAATAAAAAATGTGATTGTGGTCTGCAAAGACATGTGACACGAATCCGAATAACAAAGACGTTGACATTAATCAAATGACGACACAGTATTTATTAGTTGCTAATTTATAATGACTATAGTGGTTGTAAAGATTAAGTATATCATGATTAATTATTCTAATGTGTTGAATAATCGGCGAATAGTTTAGTGAAGAAGGCTTTAGGAGAAACCAGTTCCACACGTATAGAAATACTTGACGAATAAAGCGAAATCGTTTCACACCTATGACTGAATGTGATGACAAATCTATAATAGCCTTTCCCCATCGGCAGCGGCTTAAGCCTAGGTCCGTTCCCACGGCGTGGAGCCCATGAGTACGCTGTCCGCGCGATACAGTGACACAAAATCTTACATCACTGCGACAACATTACACATATCAGCTCCACACATGTGCACGCATACACGCTTACACATGAAAGTGGAAGGATTTTATTTTTTCCCTTGTGAAACTGAAATAGTTTAGAAAATTACCCGATACGAAATATATATAAGAGTTGTTAAGGTATGTATGCTTGGTACACATATATGATTCAACATGGGGCCCACATTGTCGTGGAGGGCGCCCGGATTAGGGTGGGGACCCAGATGAAATATCATTGCGGCGCTCGGACCGCGAATTACTGGGGCAGCGGCAGCACTCGGCCGGTTGCTCCCTAATACAGGGGGGCCGGGCGGCGGGTGCCGCCGACTCTACAAGGGAGTCGTGCGGGCCATGGCCGCCTACAGGGCACCGGTTTGGGCCGACGCCCTCGGTGCCGCCAACGTGCGTGCGCTCCGTAATGCGCAGCGAACAGTGGCACTGAGGGCGATCCGGGCGTACCGAACGAGGGAGGGAGCGGGGCCAAATTTATCGGACGAGCAGTTCGGCTTTCGGACAGGGCGTTCCACCGTGGACGCTCTGTGCCTTCTCAAGTCGCTGTCCGCGGAGGCGACCTCCCAGCGGGAGAGGGTTTTGGCGATATCCCTGGACATCGCCAAAGCCTTCAACAGCCTGCCGCATGGACTCATACGAGAGGCACTCCGATATTTCGGAGTGCCCCCGTATTTGCGGCGGCTGTTAGAGGCGTACCTTGAAGATAAGGAGGTCGCCTACTTGAACGGCGACGGACGAATGATCCGCCGGGCAACGAGGAACGGGGTTCCACAGGGGTCGGCATTGGGGCCGCTCCTATGGAATATGGGCTACGACTGGGTGCTCATATGTTACGCGGACGACACCCTAGTCGTAGCCCGGGGAGGGGATTGGGAGGAGTTAGTGCGCCTGGCCACGTTGGCCACAACCCTCGTGAGGCGCATAAGGAGGCTGGACTTCAGGGTGGCCCTCGAGAAGACCGAGGCCCTACTCTTCCATGGACCTCGGCGAAGGGCCACCACCTGGGGCCCACATAATGGTGGAGGGCACCCGGATCAGGGTGGGGACCCAGATGAAGTACCTGGGCTAAGGGTATCTTACCCAGGTGTTATAAAGAAGATTTATTTCTCATTATTCTTTCCGTGGTTGAAGGAATTCTTTTGTAAACTTGCATAGTAATAATATGCTTCTCAGATAAATCATCTTTCTACAAATACAAATTGCGTGAATTTAACACTTAGAACAACATCGTGTAACGAATGAAATACGGTTAATATATCAATAACTCTCAAACTGTAAGAGAATATAATACTAGTCCAAATAATTCTATTTTACACTGTTGATTATGAAGCATTTACATTTAATTTAATCGCTATTAACTCATGATATACTATATATCAATAATCTGTGATATAGATCATATTGTTGAGAAATATATCTAGATTTTTAAAATAAATGTTTACTTTGAGCTTCGTAAAAGATATTTATCCAGTTCTTTCTTATCAAATACTCCAAAAATGCTCACGGTTATAAGGCTATTGAAACACGATTACATTTTATTTGTCTGTTGGTATAAAGCTGTATTAAAAAATTAGAAACTGACGCTCAAAATACCAATCGTATGTATATCGTTGTAGATGTAAAGTTCAATATGAACATAAAAATTTTCTAAGTCTCTGGAGCAAAACATAGCAGTTAAAAAAGGACAAACTATTTTAGTATGAGGAATATCTATACACGTTGATGACAAATACTACTTTATTCCTAAAAAGTTTGATCCTTTTCTATAGACTTTTTACATAAAAGAAGATAAATAAAACTCTACACCCTACGACTAGCTTAGTGCATTTAATAATCCTGGTGACTACAGAGGGTGAATTTATAAAGAACGTTTATCACTTTGTAGCTATGTTACACTAACGATAAGTGATAAGAAACACACTGAAACCATTTTGTGTCTATCATCATGAGTATCTTAAAAGTAAATATAATTCAGTATTAATCAATCATATATACATGTTGTAAGGTTCCTAAGTAATCGAAGATTATAGTGGCAACACTAAATCTTCTTTTTTCTTTTCCGTGAGGCTATTGCAATGGACTGACACGTGAAATTGTAACATATATTAAAATATAGTAATTAATTAATTTACTGTGTTTTCATTAATAACATATCGCATATTTTAAAAGGGGTAAGGGGTGTCGAATAACATCGAAGACTTGAGACATCCAAGCCAACCTCGCGTGCACGTGGTGCACCCTGCTGAATAACGGACGAGGCAATGGTGAACGCGGGGGGTAGGGGTTTAAAGCCCTAATGGGTCGCAACCACCATGTATATGGCGAAAAAGCCCGTCATAGTGATTCGCTTCTGTGGGTCGCGTTTTGGGATCAGCCTTTCGCAGGCCGGCATGACAGCGGCGACCGGCGATGGATACTGTGTCACTCGGTGGTCGCCATTGTTTTTGGATTGTACTGTGCTTACCATCAGGCACAGTGCAGTCATTTTGCCGTGCTACAATAAAAATAAAAAAAACAATGTACTTCGCCGTGTCTGTCTGTTTATATGTTCGCGATAAACTCAAAACTAATTAAACGGAATTTCATTATTTCATTACATAGAGTGATTCATGAAGAAGATTTAGATATATAACTTGTCAAGGTAAGGTGTTTTTTTTTCTTCGAACTGACTACGCTATTGACCAAGCAAGTTTAATAACGAATGTGAATATTTATATTACTATAGAAATATATGACATGAAAAAATAAACCAGATTGAGTTTCTTGCCGGTTCTTCTCGATGACTGGGCTGTTTTCCGAACCGGTAGTAGCTTTGACGTTCATAAGCGCCTTCTCAGGGCCTAAATTGAATAAAGGATATTTTGATTTGATTTGATTTGATTTGAAGGACTTAACAGCTTCACCGGACTACCTTATCAAGGTATGGTGTTAATTGGTTGAAATATAACGATAATTGTTGGAAATATGAGAAAAAGTTTAGCCGTTTGAGAACTTTCATCGATAACGCTGCCTAATCCTTATGAGATATAACAAAACAATGCATAGTGAGATATTCCTCTTTTATAGATCTGTTAAAAAGTCTTTATTGGTATGTATCTATCTTTTGAAAATAGATTAGTATAGCCATTCTATTTTGTAAAACAATGGTCATGTACAATGGCGTAATTAGAAAGTTATTTACGCAGATGCAGTATTAATCATCCGTATCAACCTAAATATGTTAGTTACCAGAATTTCATGCACATTATAGTCTTTTAAATTTTCAAGATCCTACTTTGTATTTGTTATCTTTAGGTAGGTATACATACTCTGAATGTATAATATATCTTCCTCTCGGGATAAGACGTGCGGTACTCAAAACAACGGCTAGACGTGCCTCAGAAATGTGCTTATTTTTATATAATCGACTAGCTAACCCGCGCAACTTTGTCTGCGTAAAATCAGTTATTACCGGTTTCTATTGTATTTCCAAACTCGAAAAATCTTAAAAAACTAGAACCCGACTGCAGCGACATCAACCGTTTTAAATTGTGTAACCAAACAGTTCAGCGACCCACTCAAACACGTAATGTCTTCCCAGTACCCTCTGGATAGCTTCTGTGCCACTCACGACCGTGCCCCACTTACTTTTCTCATAGGCCCAGCGGCAGCGACAACGCAATAATTTTACCAACTTGTAGTTTTTATTTCGCATTATCTTCTGACCAACTTTATCAATTAACATGCCGTACAAAATAAAATTTTATCTCCCTGAAATCTCCATTTTTATTTAGCTATTTGTTTTTGTAAGGGGACTTTTTTGTAAAGCTAAAGGTAATGAGTATTTTTGCTACAAATTTTATTCCTTTGTTTCAAACCATTTAAGCAACGCACGTCATATTGCATTGTTGCCAATTTTAATTACATTTATTGTGATTAATATAAATAATTGCCAAAATAGTAAGTTAGCACTGAGAGATAATACCTACACCTTTCTACTTTTATCTACTTCTACATTTCAAACATAATTTTCAAAATCGGTTCAGTAGGACCAAAGATTATTTATTATCCCGAACATCCAAACTTTACCTGTCTTTACAATATTAGTAGAGATATAGTATTGAATGGCAACTGCAAAAGCCTAAACTAATTATTCTAATCATTAATTTACATTCCAATACTCATCAGTATTTGGAAAACAAATTTTATCAAATATTGAAACAACAACAAAACTGTATTAGATACTTTTGAGACTTATTTTCTATATCGCAAAATAATATAGGTTTATATTTTCAAAAAAAAAAAAATCTGAACCTGATTCTGGAATCACTCATTGCTTAGCAACGCAATAATAGGTAATATTTAATGCACAGTATTGATCTAGCCACCGATTTATTATATGTATAAAGATTTTAAATAATAACTTCATAATTGTTTTTCTCGTTAAACTCATTAAAGATATATATAGGAAAATGACCGCGAAATTGATCAAAAGTATAATAACATACAAACTACATACATTTATACACACAATATATACATTTCAATTATGTTCAAAATAAGGCTGTTAGGCGTAACTTATTCCTCTTGTAACTGATTAAAAAAGTTTTGTTCAATGTAACAAATCTACACAGCACAACACTACAAAAAAAATTGGCAGAAAATACAAAAAAAAATCTAATCATCTAGAGATATAAAATATACTTTACGAACTATTCACATATCACACATCAAATATTCATAAAAAAATTCAATAAAATCGGTCTAGCCGTTTCAGAGGAGTTCGAACACAAACACACGTGACACGTGATTTTTATATATTAGAATAAAGATGTGAATGTGCATGAAATGCATAAAGTATTTAATTTTATAATTCTTAATACTGTATCCGTCTAAATAGCTTTCAAATTGTACGTCACCTTTTTTTTAGAAAATATAATGATTATAGTGGGCTATCCTTAAAAAATACCTTCACCTTCAGACTTCTTTGTAGATCTATATAAAAGGGGAATATCCCAACATACATTGTTTTGTTATATCTCAAAAGGATTACGCAGCGTTTTCGATGAAAACTCCTAGGCGGCTTGACTTTTTCCGACATGTCCAACAATTATCGCTATATTTAAACCCAACCCAATACGTCTAAATAGCTTTAAAAATGTATGTCATTTTTTTTAGAACATATAATGAGTATAGTCGGCTATCCGTAAAATATAGATATATGCCATTTATATGTATCACAGACATTTTTTGTAGATTTATATTGTCTCTGTTGTTTCATTATTTACACCTGGCTACAAAAAGAAAAAGAAAAATGTATCATGACATTGTCATTATAATATTAAATCGTCAATACATTCTTTAATGGACGTCATTTTCTTTTATTTTAACCTATACACACAAAAGTAAACCTTATTACATTTACCCAACATACATTGTTGTATCTCAAAAGGATTAGGCAGCGTTTGCGATGAAATCTCACAGGCCGTTTGAATTTTTCCGACTTGTCCAACAATTATCGTTATATTTCAATCAATCTACACAAAACCTTGACAAATTTATATACTGAAACGTTCTCCATGAATTACTTCCACTGGTGAAAACCGTTTGAAGATCCGTTCCGTAGTTTTTGAGTTTATCGCGAACAGACAGACAGACAGACGCGGCAGGGGACTTTGTTTTATACTATGTAATGATAAACAACTCCCCGAAACTATGAATTTAAGCTAATTAATGATATTAATAAGTTAAGCAGATGCTTACAGACATCTCTTACATTCATCGAGTGTATTTTTAAACAAAGAAAGCAGGAAAGGTATAAATGCAGTAATGACGATAGCTGGATGACCATCATACAGGTAGTAAACGTTATAGTTTACATCATGTCATTGGTCGACGTGTGATCAGTTAAACATGGTGTTTTTGTTTTTATGCGATTAGAGGCAAACAAACATGCAGGTCATCTAATGTTAAGTACCGCCCATGAACGCCTGCGACACGATGGGTATCACAGATGCGTTGCCAGCCTTCGTTACTTATTTGGTACTTCAATTATATAATCCGTAATTATATTATCGATTGTTATCTTTTAAGTTATTCTTTATTAATAATAAAACGCATAAAACAAACAATAATACCGTCACAACCGTGATAAATATTTCGATGATAAGTCGCAAATTACAACTATTTATACCGGCTTCTTCACGATATATCGCGACATTCGTCAACTGTCAGGACATACGACTCAACGCCACGATGACGTACCTTTACTTACCGCTCGCGGTAGTCGCCATTGCTTACTTAACATACGTATATTTTACAAGAAATTTTAACTACTGGAAGAAGAGAAATGTTAATGGCCCGCAGCCAGTCGTGTTTTTCGGAAATTTAATGGAATCTACATTACGGAAGAAAAATATTGGAATTATTTTTAAAGAAATTTATGATAGTTATCCTAATGAAAAAATTGTTGGCGTCTATCGTATGACGACACCTTGTTTATTAATACGAGATTTGGATATAATTAAACAAATAATGATTAAAGATTTTGACGCATTTACTGACCGTGGAGTTGAGTTTAGCAAGGAAGGTTTAGGAGCGAATCTCTTCCATGCAGACGGTGAGACGTGGCGAGTTCTGCGAAACCGTTTTACTCCACTCTTCACATCTGGCAAGTTGAAAAATATGCTTTATCTAATGACTGAACGTGTTGACAAGTTTTCCGACCATGTCAGAGAATTGTGTCTTCAGAATCCGGAGCATGAAGTACACTCCCTTGTTCAAAAATACACAATGGCTACAATTTCAGCGTGTGCTTTCGGTGTCGACATTGATACAATTAATGACAAACTAAAAACTCTGAAAGAAATTGACAGATTAGTTTTCTCAACAAATTTCATAAGCGAATTAGACATGATGTACCCTGGTATATTGAAAAAACTAAACTCCTCATTGTTTCCAGCACTAGTTAAAAATTTCTTTCATGATCTAGTAAAAGGTGTTATCTCCCAACGTAACGGTAAGCCCACAAATAAGAAAGATTTCATGGATTTAATACTTGAGTTGAAACAAATCGGAGAAATAGAAGGAACCAAAAGGAATGCTGATGATAAGAAGATAACTCTTGAATTGACGGACGATGTAATAGCAGCTCAAGCATTCGTATTCTATGTAGCCGGATACGAGACTAGTGCTACAACGATGGCTTTTATGTTATATCAATTAGCACTCAATCCTGGCGTACAAGATAAAGTGATAGCTGAAATAGACGCGACACTTGAAAAATATGAAGGAAAAATAACATATGACTGTATCACAGATATGACTTATTTAGAGAACGTATTTAACGAGACTCTGCGGTTATATCCACTGGTTGAACCTTTACAAAGAAATGCTCAAAGAGACTATAATATACCAGGCACTAATATAACTATTAAAAAGGGTCAGACTATCTTAGTAACACCGATGGCCATACAAAACGATGAGAAATATTTTCCTAACCCTGACAGATTTGATCCTGAAAGATTCTCAACGGAAAACTCTCGAGATAGGCACGCTTGTGCGTATATGCCGTTTGGAGTCGGTCCAAGAAATTGCATCGGTAAGTACATTCATTGTCATAAAGACTGTTCTACACATACGATTTCCATATTTCGTAATTATACCACAATTTTATTCAGTAGTTTTTATATAACTATCGCGGTTTGTTTTTGCTGTTTGTTTTTAATTGTTAAGCTATGATAAGAAGTTGTTATTATAATAATAGACATTGAAAATAATTTGTTTGTGAAAAAAAAATTCTACTTTTTATTATAATCTACTAGCGGGCCCGGTGGACGTTGTCCCGACCTGATAATAAAAAGAACTTTGACAAATTATATACTTAAACCTTCCTCATGTATCATTCTATTTACTCATAAATCCGCATGAAAATCCGTTCAGTCGTTTTTGAGCTTATAGCGAACAGACAGACAGACGCGGTAAGGGTACTTTGTTTTATACTATGTAATGATAGTGATATCGTAAATAGTTTTCTATTACATTTCAATTATTTATTATCGCTATAATAATTCAACTGACATCATATATATTGACGTATTTCGTTTGTGAACTTGTCTTTTTTTATATTTAGCATCCATTATCTTCATATAACAAAATGTATGTACATAGAAAGACTACACGTTTAAAAACAACCGTTGAATGGTGGTATACTAAATTTAATTACAAATGTCGCATAATGATAATTTCTTTCCAGGTATGCGATTCGCCAAAGTTCAATCGCGCGTGTGCATAATTAAGTTTCTCTCTAACTTCCGAGTCGAACCAACCAAAAATACGCCAAGGATAATGAAGTTTAACCCCAACAAACCAATCATTAGCGCTGATGGAGGAATATACCTAAACATCATACCAAGGACAAATAAGACGTAAACGTAAAAACAATAAATATACCAAAAATATATATCAAATTTTTTAAATCGCTAAAAGATATCAATTTTTTTTCATTCAATTACGTGGTTAAAATTTAGCTTTATTAGTATTTGTGAAAAGTTGACACAAAACGTTCAAAATAATTATTATAAAATACCTCATGATAAAAATTAACTAAAGTTAAAGATGTAAGTGTAATGCTTAACATGCTCAGTACACACAATACATACAGGTGCATATATTACGCATATCCGTACTGGAAAAACAATTTAGCGTCCAATCTGTCTACCTAACCGTAAGTTCCTATTACCTTCTTCATATTTTGTCACATAACGTTATAACTTCTTTTATTTGTTTCGTCTAGATTCGTTTTTGCTAAAACAGTTATGGTGTTAGTTAATTCGCTTTAGTGAATTAATTATTAATGCATTTATACTAACCAATATCATAAATCCGAATATGAGTTTAGGTGTTTGTAATACTCTCACGTCTCAACCACTTAACAGGTCATAATGAAATTTGACGTACATTCTATAAGGGGTTCAAAAAAGTTATATATCCAGTACATATTTCATCAAAAAAAGATGTGCTGTTTTTTTTACTTTATTTTTGGCAACCAATCTTTTAGATTATTACTGCCATTGTCGAGTAGTTAATAGTATTACAAGTTCGTCTATTTTATTTTTGGCAACCAGTCTTCTAGTAGACTATTACTGCCATTGTCAAGTGAGTATCGATATTACAGGTCTCTTGATATAATTTCAATGTAATGGTGGCCATCTTGTTAGAACTTTCCTGGGAGTTTTTGTGGCAAGTCAGAATCCATGCTCCTTGGTATTATTTCCGATCCATTTCACTTGTGCACAATAACCAAACCATATTACGTAAAGCACCACCAACATTACCAGACTAGGCCCCCCTCGGCAGCAGCTCAAGCCTAGATCCGTTCCCTCGGCGTGGAGCCTTTGAGTACGCTGCTCGCGCGATACAGTGACACAAAATCTTACATCACTGCGTTTATACATGCAGGTGGAAGGGTTTTATTTTTTCCCTTATCAAACTGAAATAGTTTAGAATATTATCCGATACGAAATATATATAGGAGTTGTTGAGGTATGTATGCTTGGTACACATATATGTTTCAACAACTCATATATGTATGAATAGTTAGTTTAGCTTAGGTTAGCTCAGATAGGTCGCGAATTGCATGTATCAGGCAACAGCCAGAGCCGAGGTGTGCCGCGCACCCTTGAGCTAGTTGTCAAAGTAAAATCGGCTGAGTGCCTTAAGCGCTCGCCTTAGTAGTCCGGTGAAGCTGTTAAGACCCTGGTTGGTCAATAGCGTAGTTAGTTCGAAAAAAAAAAAACCACCAACATTACACTATATAGAGCCAAATAACACAAGATTATAGATAAAATATAAATACCACTACATGGCATTCCAAGATCCCGCCAAAAAATCCCATGTGGTGTTTTGATGGGATCAATCAAATGTATATGATCGCGAGCGAAGCCGAGAGCCATAGCTAGTAGTCTATAAAGAATAAATTTCATTTTATTTATCCTTTCACTATAGATCAGTTTTATATTTAGTACTCTCTTTAGTAATTTTGCCAATGAATGTAGTGAAAAATCATTTTACTTTAGGATATTTTAAGATTACTTGATTTACTTGACTCGTGCTGGCTTGCTGACTAATCCTTCGTAATCACTCAGTGGTTCCTCACCGAATATCCCGAATAATCATCGCTTATAATTAGTTAAGATTTTTTTTCTTAACTCACAATCCCATTTGCTTACCAACGTTCTCATACATTGAACATATTCAAACGCCACAACTAACACATTCGAAAATTTTATGTTAATATACTTTTATTTTATTATAACTTTTGTTTTTTAAAGCTTATATTTAATATTATAACATGCATTTAAGTACTTTAAGATGTAATTTTTTTTATATTATATACCGAAATAATATACCAACACTATATATGTTATTAATATACAGATATATTATATATGAATAAAAATTTGATATTCCAATATATGTATTTCATTTTTTCATTAAAGAAAAGCAAAGTTTCTCGTGAATTTTTTTTTCAATATTTTTCAGGTTCATTTATCGTTTTCGACTTTTTATACTATGTATTTATATTTTCTTAAATGAGATTACATCCAGAACAAACTGTTTTAAATCTTTCCAGCTGAACATGTTATAAAATACATCTTATATCTATCAATAAGCTTTCACAGTACAATAAAGTAAGCCGAAAGTACACGTTTGTTTGAAATATAATACCACCAAATAGCAAATGTTATTCTTTTATACAAACAGTAATATAGTTTCGATATGAGGAAAATGTATTGTTTCCAAAGCGTTTATTGTAATTAGAAAATTGTCAACGATTAAAGAGTTATCGCTTATCCTAATTTAATATTATAATAAATATGAAAGTCTTTGATTATTCTCCAACCGATCATCTGCAAATTTTGCATACTCGATGTAAATGATACAGAAAAGGATATAGTGTACGTTACGACCACAAAAAATACGATTCCAAATTAAATCTACATTAACGCGAGCGAACCCGAAGACAAAAGCTAGTACTGCCTATATTAGTGGATAAAAACTGATATTTCCAAAAAGAGTATCCATTAGTCCATTTTGGTGGTAGAGCCAAGCTGAAGCTATTACTGGTTTCAGCGACCCACAGATACACAGTAGTACCACCCTTCCCCCCAAACACAGACCATCAACGCACTTGCGACTCCCCTGGTGTTGCTAGTGTCTATGGACGCCCGTGATCACTTAACATCAGGTGACCCGCCTGTTCGTTTGCCTATGATATAAAAAAATTAAAAAAGAATCTCATTTGTTATATGGATTTTTCTTTGTAAAAGTACGTCGTTAAAACCTAACTTATTTTTTTTTTAAATAATGACACGGTCTATATGAATTGTATGAGTTTGTCTCACAATTCATATAGACTTCTATTATTATGTCGAATGGATCCCATTCAGTGCGAGAGGAGGCTCGTAGCTGGCGGCGACAAGTCTGCCATTTTCCGGGCCTACTAACACAATATGGATGACTCACAAAGAAAGTCTGTAGGCAGACTGACAGAGATAAAGGCTTTATATGCTATTAAATTTACGACATTTATATTACCTATCTTGTATTAGGAACAGAAACATAAATTATTATTTTTGGTGTAAATGTACGTGCTATAATAGCGTAACAGAACATTTATAGGGCACCCTCTAGCCACGAGATAGAACGAGAAAGGCAATGTTAGTCTTGTAAGCTATGTTTTCACCCATAACCTTGTAAGCACCTTATTTAACAACATAATTAGTACAAACCTAGACAGGCATCAAACTCTCGGAAGGGTATTACATAATATAATGGCGGATGAAGATACCAGTGAACCGCTGCGGATGAAGATATCAGGGAACCGCTCCTGATCTTTATGAAATATGTGGCAAAAATAGCGAAATAAAGAAACAAAAAAAAGACGAAAACGGAATTTGTAAAACAAAAGAAATGGTGAGAAATGGCTATACAATAAATAAAGTATCGGATAATGTCCAGAGGGAAAATGGGAGACTTCATAAAAAAAACAATTAGTCTTAAGGCAACATAGGATGTACAGCTGAAAGCAAATACCCAAGAAAGGTATGTGGAATGTCGTTTAAAATCTTTACTGATAACTCACATCTTGATCTCTGTACCGAACAAAATATCTTTGAATAGATATATACAATCCTAAGACAGAGAACGGATGAACATTTCTGAAAATACGAAAGATGTAGGTCAAGTATCGAATAACAGAGCCCAATGCTTTTTCTATAAAACTAGACAGACTTTTTTTATAGAATATATCTAAAGAATTTGACTAAATTAATATATCGAAGTAAATTCTTATGAAAAAGAAATAAGAAAGATGTTCCGACATATAATAAAATTATTGTTATGATTGTCCGTGGTGGGTTAATTATATACATATTAGTCGAACTTCCTTTATTTCCTTTACTTAACACAACGCACATCTCACAAAAACCAAAACTTCCATTACATCGGACATCCGGTTACAGATATAATAAAAATATCGATTATAAATTAAGGTTGCCTTTATCAATATTTATATTTTAATAAATCTCTAATTCACCTCGTTTTCTATGGTATTTATTTATTTTCTACATTTTTGTAATTTCATAAATACCACTGATCTGATATATTTTCTTGTTTGTATGTTGAATTTAACTTAAAAACGACAAGATCGATTTATCTGCAATTTTGTACAACGAGAGTCTAATATAATTCCGCAGTTATTAGGGTACACAATGTATCAATAATTCTTTTATAAATCGCAAAAAATCAATGTTTCTATTATTTTTATGAAATTTTGCCTAATTCCAAAATTAATACCCTTCCATAGGCAAAATGTAATTAAAATCGTTAAAAAGAACAAAAATATTGATTTTTGCGATTTACAAAAGAATTATTGATACGTTCCAAAATTAATGAAAAACAAAACTGATTAGATAACTTATTCATAAGTACTAGATTCTATAGATAATAATTACATATCATATACTTTTTTGTATACAAAAAAACCATTCGGAAATTAGTACAATATATTCCACATGTAAAATCCAGTTCACCCTGCTACAATTATACTATAGAACTATTCTAGTCTTATTTCTTTGCTTACCATATTACCATCTTCGATTACAGTTTCTATTGAAATCAGCCGTGTTAAGAATTATTGAAAGAAATATAACCATAGGAAGAAATGTAGACAGCGTATTGCAGTTAAATTGCATTAGAACGTTAACAAAATAAAGTGTCACCGACGAAACCGGAGACATCAATTGAAGAGAGCAACAATGCGAGCGAATGTAATAAACATCGGTTTCTTTGTGTAATTCAATGAACGAATACAGATACGTTTAAACTGGGCGGGCGGGTTGAACAAACCCAGTGCCGCATAGATCGATACTCGGGTAACCTCGGCCGATGGAAATGCGACGCCGAACCAGAACAGACACTCTTCATACTGCGACACTATCAAATGATTATATTTTCCTTTTATATAACTCAACAAGTCTATACCAGATAATTAGCATTTTTTTTATATTTTATCGATTTCACAACAATCTCACCTAAAAGTAAATTATGATTTGACCTGACATGGAACACTTATAGAGGAATATTTGCTATCAAATGTAGCTGCCGGAACATACCTATAATCTTTGTAACTTATTTCGACTTTCACGTTGCTACTAAGTACATTCATTACAGCAGGTAATTTTACACGTTAATTTGATTTCCTCCAAAACTTATATATAAATCTATTATTAGTGTTTGAGAATACGTAATTACACATCCAGTAAAATTATTAACAGCGCGTAAAAACCAGGCTTTTTGGAAACAAATATTTTTTTACGTTGGATTATGTTTTACGTTAAACTAAAACAACTAGTGGTCGCCCAGTGGTCGACATTCGACCATAGTTCATTAATTTTTTAAAGGGATAAATATTATAATAATAGTTGTATGTTATAATATCATTGATGAATGTAGAATGAAAAAGGGTAATTGGAACGTAAGAGTAAAATAATACATACAGTCGTGCATAGCAACCTCTTTCACAACCTTCTTTGAAGTCCTTTATTGACAGATGTCAAAATGTCTTTTTTATTTACATGTGTGTATATGTTGTGTAAAATTGAAGCAGTAGTGTGAGTAATGCGTATTTTAATTAATTTAATGTACTTCTAATGCATTTTATATAAAATAAATAGCTTTCTGCACTTCTCCTCCATATAAACTTTAACTATGTCAAATTTCACGTCCATTCGTTCGCCCAACTCCGTTAAAAAGGAATACAAAGTTCAGGCTTCACGTATATTAATATATATGATGATGATATATTTATAAAACACAAAGTAAGGGCAATTTACAAAACATAATAATATGGCGTATATAACCGGATTTTTTCATTCCAGGGCGGATTAGAAGAGCTTAATTCAAGTAATCTCGACGACGGTTGTTTAGTCAAAAAGACATCGAACTCAACTCAGTTGGGGTACAATATAGGCTAATATTACAGATTTCATTTTTAATTTTAAATTACTTACTCGTCCAACGATTAAGTATTGATCTTTGTATGTTAGTAAATTTGCTATGTGAGTTTTTTGTATTTGTAATTTAATAACGATAACCCGACACATCATCCGGGTTTAATTATGATATAAACATTGATAAAAACAAAATATTGCACGGCGAGGTTTAGTGTAATAAAAAAAGAAAATTATTCTCCACGGACAAAAGGACTTAGCTACTCCAACTGGCCTGGTGATCGGTCAAAGTATGCTGTAGTTAGAAATGGGGAAACCTGCGGGTTAAAGTCCACGGGTAGGTTTTACACAGTTACCTTTTCTGTTCTACCCACTCGGCAGATTAGCTGGGTAAAAATAAATTATTTGAATTTATCTCTTGTTTAATATTATCGATCTCAGATATACCAACATCATTCTTATATGTACTAACTGACCCGCGCCAAATCGGTTATTACCGGTTCCAATTTTATTTCGAAACGCGAAAAATCTTAAAAGACCTAAAACGTTAAAGTAGCGACACCTACCGGGTTCAATCGTAAATACAAACTATCCTACATATATATTGGCAATAAATGTCTTATCGGTATGTCCTGGGTTGCTCCTCATGCCCTCACCTCCGCGCCCAATTACTATCCTCGCAACAATGCAGTAATTTTACTGGCTTATAGTTTTTATTTCATTATGTTCTAACCAACTCCATCATTTAACATGCAGTAAAAAGTAAACTTTATCCCCATGAATTTTTCGTTTTGATTTAGCTATTTGTTTTAACTAGTGGGCGTCCAGTGTCCAGTCGACATTCGACCATAGTTCATTGATTTTTTAAAGGGATAAATATTATAATAATAGTTGTATGTTATAATATCATTGTTGAATGTAGAATGAAAAAGGGTAATTGGAACGTAAGAGTAAAATAATATATACAATCCAGCATAGCAACCTCCTTCACAACCTTTTTTGAAGTCCTTTATTGACAGATGTCAAAATGTCTTTTTTATTTACATGTGTGTATATGTTGTGTAAAATTTAAGCAGTTGTGTGAGTAATGCATATTTTAATTAATTTAATGTACTTCTAATGCATTTTATATAAAATAAATAGCTTTCTGCACTTCTCCTCCATATAAACTTTAACTATGCCAAGTTTCACGTTCATCCGTTCGCCCAATTCCGTTAAAAAGAGGTACAAAGATTAGGCTTCACGTATTAATATATATGATGATAAGAATTTATAAAGTGTACATGAAACCTGTATCTAATAACTTTAGTAATCTGTAATTGTAATATTTATTTTAGTTTTCACATAAAAACAATCTTTTTGGCTGAGACATTAAACTTAGATATATGGGGTCTCTTATTTTTTTGTAACAGTAATGAATTTTGCTATAGATTTTATTCCTTTATTTCAAATCATTCTAGCAACGCACGCCATTTAATAGAATTTTGCTAATTTTAATTGCATTTATTGTGATCAATTATTGAAAATATATATTTACCAAAATAAAATGTAGTTTAATATATCTTTCCAACAGTGAAATTACTTTCAAAATCGGACCAGTAGTACCAGAGATTAATTACCCCGACAAACAAACTCACAAACTTCAACTTCAATTTTTATTATTGGAGTTTAATAGATACGAATTCTACCAGTGTCAAATCAGTCATGAGAGACACTTTATTAGTAGTATTAATTTTTTATTATAAAATTGCGTTTTTCCAGATTACGTCACCTAAATACACAAAGACAAACACAACACTTACAGACATCATACTTTAAATAAATATATATTTACATAATAATTACTGTTAGTTATTGTGTTATGTTAAAGTTTTTTTTTACATATAAAATTAGCCAAAGTATGGACGTAAGGAGAAAATACACACCTTTGTGCTTTTGTCAAAATCAGACGGATCTAGTATATTTTGAGTAGCCCCAGGTATTTATATTAATTCCTTAAGTACTATTTAAGATAGGCTTAATCTCAAACCCTAACTTGTAGTCCGGTGAAGCTGTGAAGACCCTGCCAGGTCAATAGCGTAGTAAGTTCGAGAAAAAAAAAACTCAAACCCTAATTGTTCTATGAATTTATCTGCAGCGCTATTTATTAACATAAAGTGTTTAAAAGTAATAATATCCATACTGTGTAACTAGGTTACAAAATTGGAATCATACTAGTCTGGTTTACTTTTAGCTAATTGCTTAGACACATAGTCGAAACATCTAAATACTTATTTGTTAGCCGTGTAATGGTTTACAAAGCGCGTCATGAGTTCTATTTTCGTCTATAACTATTGATTTAATAAATATATGTAAGTAATTACTTGAAAACCAACCGTACTTATGTACTTTATTGACGACATGAACTTGTCCTTGTGTTTATTATTGAAATCATGATTTACTATTTATTTACTGTCTTCATAATAAATACATGTAATCTTTAAATTTGTTTATCTTTTTGTTGAGTAAAAATTGGTGGTTATTTCATAGATCCAAATCTTGTTATGTTTTTCTAGCTGTCCGGCCGGCGTCGCACGGGTCACGAAGAAAATGAAACCAAATCTGCAGTTGACAGTACGACCATGCAATTAAATAAAAATGCAACTACGTCATCTGTAAATTTTGTATGCCACGAGTGCGGTACTGATGAGGACATCAAAAGCAAAATATCCTTTATACAATTTAGGCCCTGAGAAGGCGCTTATGAACGTCAAAGCTACCACCGGTACGGAAACTCTGTCTGAGTGTGCTGCGTAGGAGGGACAGTATCGCATTCTGTCTGTGGCGGTAGGGGTAGTGGAGATTTGTCGCTGCCGAGTGTGGTTTTGGCCATGCATATAGTATAGATTAGTAATGCTTATTTGTATTTTAGCCGGAAAAATTGAGGCCTGGCTGAAAACTAGCGCCAGGTATCTATGTCATAGTGTTACTTTTTTATGTTAACTTTCTTTTTGTACACTTATACTATGGCAATAAATATTTTTCTTTCTTCTTCTTTCTATATAAGGCAGACGTTGCTATAATTCATTACCCCTATAATGCTAGCAGTAGGGTCATACCTACATTCCGCAAATATGCCATAATATTTACCTAATTTTATTTTAAATGCCTTTCAAATTATGTTCTTGAAATTTGATTTGTATTACACGGATATATATTATCCAAATTGCTGTTTTTTATCACTATTTTACGAATGTCTTTAACAATTGTCGATTCTCGATAAAAACCACGGGGAAATCTCTTGTACTGGTTCTAACTCTATGTGTACATAATTTTTTAATACAAGCTGACAACTTACAAATTACTATTTTTACAACATCTATTATACATACAAATAAAATTAAACTGTCTGTTGTTTGTCCGACCTAATCTCCGAAACGGCTCTACCGATTTCGACGAGAGTTTTACAAAAGCAGATAAAGGATTTTTCAGAATATTTTCTAGTCCACCACACCTAAGCTATAGCGGTAAAATTTAATATAATTTAACATAGTATGTTTTAAGTATACGATATATAGTGAAAAAATAAAACCAATTTCACGAGATCCAAGTCGCGGATACCAAGATACCAATTAGCGTTACATAAAAATTGTTATCTCAAAACGGTTACCACACTCATAGACTTTCACAAAGTCAAATAAAAAAAAAATCGCCCGACAGACTCGCGGCTATCGTGTCGAGACGATCGAATATCCACCCATTCCTGGACCATGCGAATTTCCACTTCAGTCGGCGTGTTTTCCTATCTCATGTTTTCTTTGTATTAACATTTTGTGGTCTTCACGCTAATTATCTTTATTAACGTGACTTGATAAGCAAAATAATGACATGTATTTAAAGTTATCATGATATTTTTACGTAACCAAAGTATAATACATACCTAAATAGTCGTAGTATACTTGAAACAGTGTATTTGTTATATGAAACTCGTTGATTATTCTTTTCAATGATATATTTTAGTCACTTTGTAACGTTTAATAAAAATAATAATATTTTTTATTCTTTTTATTGTAGAACGGCAAAATGACTGCACTATGCCTGATGGTAAGCATAGTACAATCCAAAAACAATGGCGACCACCGAGAGAGAAACTATCCATCGCCGGTCGCCACTGTCATGCCGGCCTGCAAAAAGCTAGATATGCACAAACTGATCTCGAAACGCAACCCGCAGAAGCGAATCACTATGACGGGCTTTTTCGCCATATACATGATGGTTGCGACCCAGTCAGGTTGTAAAACCCTACCACCCCGCTTTCGCCATTGCCTCGTTCGTTATTCAGCAGGGTGCACCACGTGCAGGTGAGGTTGGCTTAGGTATCTCAAGTCTTAATTAAGTTATATGAAGTATTATTATGGACATTGTCAAAAATTTAGCTTTTATGTACTTGCTACCCTTTGTTATGCGACCTTTGAATTCGCGTCCACAATCAACGTTGAAAATACAAATAATAAAGTTAAATAATAGGATAAAACATTTATTCTAAACAATAAACAGGTCCAACACAGAGTACAATATTGACGGTATATCCAAATATCTTTCCAAGTAAATGTTTGAACTCGTAAGGGCCGTCAAATCAGCTTGTCCGCAAATCAGGTTAGAGATGATCGAGTTTGTTGGGTGTCGAATCGGGATTACATACATTGCTTATAGTACGAATTATGATAATCGATAATCCTATTCTACTTCCATTAGAACCTATGTAACAACATTTTTTAAATTCTAATCATTCGTTCTCCTTCATGAATGCACTTATATATAATAACTTATAAAATGGGCCTATAAATTGAACATTAAATTTTGTGCAGCGAAGAGTATTCATTCCCAACTTCCCATTTACTCTATTTCAAACAATCTTATTAATAAATAAACAACAATGTCTATATTACTATACACTATAATTTTAATAATTATGCAAAACAATAAGTGTACGCACATATAAAGTTGAATATAAAATGTAGAATTTTAACGTTCAAACAACGAAATTAATTCCTACGAATAAAAGTTTCAATGAATAAATCATATAAAATAATAATTATATACAAAATAAACTGTCTCTCAGTTAACTTTATGGTATTTTAAATTAGCGAGCACAACTTTTTGTTCTTAGCTAAAAATTCATTCTCAACAATTTTTCATAACAAAAGTACCTACTACAACTTCAGTAATATTTCGCTTTATTTCAACGAACTCTTAAGTTGTCTTCACGCTTCCCGCGACTAAAGAGTTTGGTAATACCTCGGTCAACATAAAAGGTTTAACATATTATAATGTAGCCATGAAGGCATTTATTTAAAAAATGATTTCTTTTTTTTTATTGTGGCACGGCAAAATGACTGAACTATGCCTGGCCTGCCTGCAAAAAAAAATGGCGACCACCGAGTAACACACTATCCATCGCTGGTTGCCGCTGTCATGCCGACCTGCAAAAAGCTAGATATGCACAGGCTGATCTCGAAACGCGACCCGCAGAAGCGAATCACTATGATGGGCTTTTTCGCCATATACATGGTGGTTGCGACCCAGTCAGGCTGTAAAACCCTACCACCCCTAGTGCTTTCGCCATTGCCTCGTTCGTTATTCAGCAGGGTGCACCACGTGCAGGTGAGATTGGCTTGGGTGTCGTTGGGTGTCGAATCGGGATTACATACATTGCTTATAGTACGAATTATGATAATCGATAATCCTATTCTACTTCCATTAGAACCTATGTAACAACATTTTTTAAATTCTAATCATTCGTTCTCCTTCATGAATGCACTTATATATAATAACTTATAAAATGGGCCTATAAATTGAACATTAAATTTTGTGCAGCGAAGAGTATTCATTCCCAACTTCCCATTTACTCTATTTCAAACAATCTTATTAATAAATAAACAACAATGTCTATATTACTATACACTATAATTTTAATAATTATGCAAAACAATAAGTGTACGCACATATAAAGTTGAATATAAAATGTAGAATTTTAACGTTCAAACAACGAAATTAATTCCTACGAATAAAAGTTTCAATGAATAAATCATATAAAATAATAATTATATACAAAATAAACTGTCTCTCAGTTAACTTTATGGTATTTTAAATTAGCGAGCACAACTTTTTGTTCTTAGCTAAAAATTCATTCTCAACAATTTTTCATAACAAAAGTACCTACTACAACTTCAGTAATATTTCGCTTTATTTCAACGAACTCTTAAGTTGTCTTCACGCTTCCCGCGACTAAAGAGTTTGGTAATACCTCGGTCAACATAAAAGGTTTAACATATTATAATGTAGCCATGAAGGCATTTATTTAAAAAATGATTTCTTTTTTTTTATTGTGGCACGGCAAAATGACTGAACTATGCCTGGCCTGCCTGCAAAAAAAAATGGCGACCACCGAGTAACACACTATCCATCGCTGGTTGCCGCTGTCATGCCGACCTGCAAAAAGCTAGATATGCACAGGCTGATCTCGAAACGCGACCCGCAGAAGCGAATCACTATGATGGGCTTTTTCGCCATATACATGGTGGTTGCGACCCAGTCAGGCTGTAAAACCCTACCACCCCTAGAAGTATATCTATGTTTCAACAGTGAAATTGTAGGCGACGATACCCTTATATAGAATCTATGTCATAGAATCAAGGTGCTCTTTCAAACTCAGTTAATTAGGTGATAGACGGCTTCATTAATTATATGACCTTTTTTGGGACTCTGTAATTAAATCCCGTAATTGATTATGTAAGCTGTGATACTACACACTCTCCTCGGAATAGATTTTTTGATTTAATCATATTTTATATATGTTTATGTATTTTGTTTGCGTCACCAATTAAACTTAAGTGTACTGATATAATTCCTATGATAATTCCTAAATAATATAAAATACAAAATGGAATGGATATGTATGGATGTATATTCTACCGCAACCCACCGCCCATTTTGATCTCACGTAAATAACAGACATTTTTTTAGGTTATACGATACTTCAAAGTACCCAAAGAATATCTTCCGCTATTAAATTGGTTGTTATATGCGGTTATACTGTAATTGCAGATGATTCTTGGTACACGGGTCTAACAACGGCGGGAACAAGTGGACTGTTCCGTGCTTGCGGCAATTTGAAGAGTTAACCAATTTAAAGATCATTTAGTTGCATACGCATCTGAGTCATAAGCATATATCTTCTATCCTATCATCTATACTTATAGTTAAATGAATGTCGGTATATCTAAAATGGATAAATTTCAACACCACTATTAATAATCAGTAATCATGAAAGTTAGCACACCATGTATTTTACTATTATTTAATTCTGTACTGTAATTTAACGTGAACGCAGTCGCGGGTGGTTACTAGTATTTTATTATGTAGTTCTTTTTGTTCTTATTTGTAATTTTTTTGTTAGATATAAGAGTTCTAGTTGTAATTAGATATAGGTTATGATGGAATTGACATACTAGTTTTTTTCATTTATTTTATATATTCATTTATAGGAAACAAAAAAAAAAACACAATTTGTACAATACCAAAAATGACCGATATCAGCTGCATTTATGTCGCAGTTAATATCTCCCACCTCCAGAGTAACATTTTTGTTTCTGAAAAAAACTAAACGGACAACTTTTAAGAAATGATAAAATACCCCTAATAAAATAAAAAAAAAGTAGTTTATTTGTCGATATGCGACATATTATTATAAGTTAAAAAAGCCTTCTCGTGGGAGGCCGAACTAAGTTAAAACAACGTTTCATATTTACAACAAATAGTTTCGGCCTTCAGCACACGACATGGCGTTTCCTATTAAAACACGTACATAATATTTTCATTATAAATATATAAATGTGACTTATACTTAGATATTGTACGTAAGTAATATACCATGATTATTTGGAAATGGTATATATTTTTTATATTTTTTTTTTTTTATAGTAGCACGGCAAAATGACTGCACTGTGCCTGATGGTAAGCACAGTACAATCCAAAAACAATGGCGACCACCGAGTGACACACTATCCATCGCCGGTCGCCACTGTCATGCCGGCCTGCGAAATGCTGGATATGCACAAGCTGATCCCGAAACGCGACCCGCAGAAGCGAATCACTATGACGGGCTTTTTCGCCATATACATGGTGGTTGCGACCCAGTCGGGTTGTAAAACCCTACCACCCCGCAATAATATGTATAATAGTATATATTTAATTTATAGATTATAAAATATATTTGATACATTATATCTAATGTACTGTTCACATATGATAATATTATAAAGTAGCTTCAGCCCGAGACTTCGTCCGCGTGGAATAGTTCCTTTGGGTTAACTAACACACTGCGGAAGCTAGCAAAAGAACAAAAATCCCCGATTTTGAGACATTCTTCATTGGTGCTCCGCTTCTATTGGTCTTAGCGTGGTAATATATAGCCTATAGCTTTTTCAATTCGGACCAGTAGTTCCTGAGATTAGCACGTTCAACCAAACAAACCCTCTCTAGCTTTATAATGTTGGTATAGATTAGTACTCTTCTCGCGTAAGTAACTTGAGCCGTCATTCTAATTACAATAACTTTTGATAGAGTGGACCGATTTTAATGAAACAAAGAGGACGTTACTCTCGAGGATATTTATTGTAAGCCCAGTACCTTAGAAGTGTTGCGTGTTCATACAAACAGGCAGACATTTCTAAAAATGATTGAAACGTATCCTATTACTTATTCTTAGACACCTTTTTTTTTTTCTACATGGGGAATCCCTAACGGATATCCATCTCACCGGGCAGCAGAGGATGGATATGCCCGAGTCGCACGGACTAAAACCCCATGGCCCTTGAGGGGTCCACCATCTTGACCCCTCAGGCCGCAGTTTGGGTCCCTTAGGAGGGGACAACACCTGTTGGAGGAGCAGATGTAGTGTCGATTAGACAGTCCCTGAAATAGTTTAGTATATTATCCGATACGAAATATATATAAGAGTTGTTGAGTTATGTATGCTTGGTACACATATATGTTTCAACAACTCATATATGTATGAATAGTTAGCTTAGCTTAGGTTAGCTTACATAGGTCGCGAATTGTATGTATCAGGCAACAGCCAAAGCCGAGGTGTGCCGCGCACCCTTGAGCTAGTTGTCAAAATAAAATCGTCTGAGTGCCTTAAGCGCTCGCCTTAGTAGTCCGGTGAAGCTGTTAAGACCTTGCTTGGACAATAACTGACTAGTTCGAAAAAAAAAAAATTCACCTACAAAAGAGTTACATTTACTTTTGTTATTGAAGCTTTACATCGATTTATGGCTGATCACGAGAATTCGTAGTAATCGTTAAGTATTGGAATTCCACGAACTGGAAAGGGAAAAATCGTTTTAACGAATTCTATATCATATTATTAATAGAAATATTAATTTAGTCGCGTTGTCGTCTATTGTTACGTGATATATAAAACCTGAAAGACGTACGCACACCTTTAGAACTCCAATAATAATTTGAAATTAGCGTTTACTTGGTTCTTTGATTCGTGAAAAAATCATATGCCCAGTTATTGTCTTGCATTTATCGTCACGCAGCCCTATAATTTGTAACGCATGACGATAATCTCTTCTCACACCTGTACTTATTGCCACCATAGATAAAACTTCACGCCGATACGCGCAGGTGTAGGAGTAGCAGATAAGACATGTTCATTAACAACAATCTTGAATGTAAATTGTATAAAAAATATATCATCGGAATTATATGTGGATATAATAGAAACAATATCAGATTAAAGTTTATAATCTAACAACAACAAACGATATTAATAATCCTCAATCGCTATAAATTACATACCATCGGAATTATATGTAGATATGATAGAAACACTGATATCAGATTAAAGTTTATAATCTAACAACAACAAACGATATTAATAATCCTCAATCGCTATAAATTACATACCATCGGAATTATATGTAGATATGATAGAAACACTGATATCAGGTTAAAGTTAAAATTCTAACAACAACAGACAATATCAATAACTCGTTAATCGCTATATATTATTCGTTTCGATTTAATAGACAAATTTATAAATAAGCGTTAAAACCAATGATTTAACTTGATCATATCTGGTATATATTGTTACTAGCGGGCCTGGCAGACGTTGTCCCGCTTTGATTATAATAAAATTATTAAATTACCAAAACGTTCCTCATGAATCCCTTTATCCATTGGTGAAAACCGTTTGAAAATCCGTTCAGTAGTTTTTGAGTGTATCGCGAACAGGCAGACAGACAGACGCGGTAGGGGACTTTGTTTTATACTATGTAACGATGATGATATATCATAAAGAGTGTAATACGTTTTCTATTTGCTTATTCAACAGTAGAAGTGAACATCGAACCGTAATGCCGAATACACAAGGGTTTTATATTTAAGTCAAGAATTTGTTTGTGAATGTCCGAACTAAAACAACGCATTGGGTCAGACTAGCTTTTCAGCGAGAATATTATAATAGTTATCAAATGACCACTGAGTACATATTACATAAGTAAAATTATGTAAATGTTAAATATTTTGAGGATCATACATTAATATTAATACGTAAAATCAGTATAATCTACACTTCTATACTAATATATAAAACTGGAGAGTTTGTTTGGTTGAACGCGCTAATCTCAGGAACTACAGGTCCGATTTGAAAAATTAATTCGGTGTTAGATAGCTCATTTATCCAGGAAGGCTATAGGAGCGGATATATCATCACGCTAAGACTAATAGAAGCGAAGCGCCAATGAAGAATGTTTCAAAATCGGGCTGTTTTTCCCTTTTAGGTGCGTGTTATCGTTAGTATTATATACGTTGCCATGGTAACGTGGTAAGTTTCTATCGCAAACATCTTCAAAGTTTATTTTGTGTTCCTATTCAAAAAGTTTATTCTACGTAATTTTTTATTCAATTTTTTCATTTGTAATCTATTACGTATTATAAAAATAAAGCGTACCTATGTATATAAAATTAAAATAACTACTTTTTGGTGAATGGATATGGCCACAAATAACAAAAAATATATATATATTTCGTCGGTATTTTTATATTATTATATTTAGTCTGTTTGTTTGTTCTGGGTAATCTCCAAAACGGCTAGACATATTTTAACGGGAATTTTACTGGCAGATAGCCGAAATTATAGCGGTTGACATATTCTATTTTATTTGTCCGCGGCTTCGTCCGCATCGCTATTTCCAAAATGGTTTCCGATTTTCACAGGATGTTCACTGGTAGATAGCAGACCTAATAAAAATTATTTTATTATTCGCCTTCGGCCGCAGTGAATTATCCGAAATGCTTGAACAGGTTTGACTTTCACTGGTAGATAACTCACTATATAAGAAGTAACTTAGACTATTTTATTTTGTTAGCCAATAATTTCGTCTGCAGAGCTATCTCCAAATCGATTTTTATCGATCGAGATTTTTACAACCAGATAACTAACTAATGAGCTATTTTATTTTAAGCTAGCGGGCTCGGGAAACGTTGTCCTGCCCTGATAATAAATAGAAAACCTTGACAAATTATACCTAAAACTTTCCCATTAATCATTTTAGCTACTGGTGAAAACAGCATGAAAATCCGTTTTGTAATTTTTGAGTTTATTGCGAATAGATATACAGACAGACCAGAGGATTTTGTTTTCCACTATGTAGTGATATGTAGCGATGAACTGTTTCCTGTGCATTCGTCCGTGTGAAATTGATCAAAAATAATTTGTTTACTGTAAACAAGCGCGTGAGATGTGCGCTGCACTGGTCTCTAAGAATAAGTATACATAATTGAAAGTCATATATTTGTATGTAATTTGAATTATATTATCTTTTTGGTCAATTTGGCGGCCATTTTGTTTTATTGCCTGTGTTTACGTCTCCATAACTCAGTCATTATAGCAATGTATAGGAATAACACAATTATGTCGACAATATGATATCTATATAACTAAAGATTTAACACATATTGTCGGATAATGTATAGCTTAAAATTTTGATTACTTTCTTATATAGTGTTAGTGAGCACTAAGGATGGGATCTAATAGGTTAAAGTGCCAGGTATGTTGCTGATGATGAATCCCATTTCATTTGATATACTATTAGTATGGACATAATTAGACAGGTTACATGTTACAGTAGATGGCGTGCGTTTCCTAGTTAAAATGTAATGTAAATGTTTTTAAAAAAGCATTTCTGTAATGTACACACCTACTTACAATTTTACATTTCTTTAATACATTTAAAAAAGACGAGTGCGGATCCACGGGTAACCGCTAGTAGTATTAATAATATATGTAATGATTGACACAATCTATACATATTTAATATATATATAGATATATATTCTTATATAGTATGTCTGTAACTAAACTCATCCAATAGGCCTGGACAAATTTTGGAGATATTTTTTAATTACTGGTTTCAGCATGAAGGGTCGGCTCGCCCGGGATAGTACCACCCTCTCACAGAAAACCGATGTGAAGTAACAGTGCTTGCGTTTCGTTCGGTCAGTGAGAGCGCCGGAGGCCCACTTCCCTTCCCCCCAAATACAGGCTGGCAACTGCGACTCCTCTGGTGTTGCAAGTGTCTATGGACGGTGGTGATCACTTACCATCAGGTGACCCACCTGTTCGTTTGCCACCTGTGACATAAAAAAAATGTAGGTTCAAGACCGGTTTACATTAATAATTGCAAGCGGCATTGGCGCTGCAATCTCATTTGAAGATTTTTCAGATTTTAAGATTCTTACGTAGTTTCTATTACTTTGATGAACAGTCAATATCAAAATGTTTTAGACACTTATGACGCTATATTATCACGTTGTACCCATGCGAAACCGATGCGGGTAAAATAAATGTGTTAGAAACTCTATTGATTTCTTTATTTCATTTTCACGCCTAAACATCTGAACTAATCCCAACTTAGTTTGCCATAAAATGGCCCGAAAAATGGGGAAGTATTTAGGTTACTTTTCCCTCTTAATTTACGGAAAAACACGCAGACTAAGTCGCGGTACGTAGTTAGTGATTCAATATTTTGCCAAAACGTAATGTAAAAACTGTAATGCAAAATTAGTACGATGAAGCTGTGAAAGCATATCAGGCCAATAGTTTATAAGTCAGTATGAATATTTAAAAGAACCGGTAACTTAAGAGATGGACAGATAATACTTTTCTACGGAATACTGAATAATTGAATACCTTTTTTAAATAATTTCCACGTGGAATTCTTCTTAAAGGTATTAAGATAAACGAATATTCCGAATAATATATTATAATATGTTTCAAAGGAGACATTTACCGTAGAGAGAATACGCAAATTGAATACGTAAGTGTCTCCTTCTTTAATGCCCTGCCATTTAAATCGATCGCAAAAGATCAGTAGCACCAAACTAACCCTTTTTAAATGCCATTTTTAAAACGACATTGTGTTTAATATTACACTTACTACTTTTTTTAATTAACATACAATTTCTGTTGTTTTTTTAGGGGAATGACGTCACTGTACCTGGTGGTAAATACAGTACAATCTAAGAACAACGGAGACAGCCGAGAGAAAAATGAATGTCACTGAGGCGGGCTTATCGCAAATAATCGCAGACCAATCAACCCAGTTGGGTACAGTCTCTACATATCTAAGCGTCGCGATCCAAGTAGATACAAATTGAACCTAAATGAATTTCTTATCATTGTGAGTGTTGTGTGTGAAATGTTGTTTTCTTTGGAGTTATCATTCAAGAATATGCTTCATGTAAAAAATATACTTTATAGACAATGATGTTATAACTATATAGATATGTCATAAGCGATACGACAACGCCTTGTGAAAACTTGGCTAGTTAACTTACTTTTTCACGAATGTCAAATCCAAGTCAATCCAAGCCCTGTCAATCCACACGTATCTAAATAACATATAACTATTTATTTTTCAACCACAGATATTGAGAATATGCCATCTTACTTCCACATTTTATCTAAGACAGTGTGGCGTTACAATATTACTAATACGTAATTCACACAGCGTTATCGTGCCATTTATTTTGTTAAAATATCATGTAGGTAACAACGTATCGTTAGTTATACATATATTATATAACTATATATAATTATTATATATATAGTTTATAGGTGTTTAGCGTTTAACCACAATCAATCTTGACGTTAAATGACGATTCTTATTTATAATATATTTATTTATATATATTTTATTCTACTTTACGACAAATCTTCCGACATTAATTTTTGAACAGTACGAGTAATCCTTTTTTCTTTATTTTTTTGACATACGAAAGAAAAATCGATAAGATAATTTCTCGTTATAATTAACTATAAACACACCGATAATTATTAATTACGCAAATTATTCTTCGGTAACATGATGAATAGTATAAAATTACGCAATAAAATCTACCTAGAACTACCTACAATCCTTACTTATAATCAGCATGATTATGTGAAAATTACAAAGATTTATGTAACGTTACGTATACGTCATATAAGTTGACATCATATATCTATAATGTACACAAAGTATGCAATTATCTACTTATATAGATTAATGTTTTATTTACTCTTATTACTTTAAAAAATTTACTTAAAAAAAATGACTTTAAAAAAAACCTCAATAGGCTTAGTTAATTCCTCGGTATTATATCTAATCTTGCCATAAATACTGAAAGAAAGAAAAAAAATTCTATTGCATATAACATTTATTACTTTTACGGTGTGTTTAGTTTAAAACATAAATATTAGGTCTTCACCTATGAAATTGTCTTTTTGTATGAAAAAATTTAAACGAATTTTTTTAATGTATTTTTTATTTGTATTAATCGAAGTAATCACCCATGCAATCAATGCATCTTTGCCAACGCAGTAGCAGTTTATTGATGCCTTAAAGTATTAGTGTCTTAAAGAAATCAGCTGGACGGGATGCAACAAATTCTTCAAAGGGATTTTCTATTGCCTTTCGGGTATTGAATTTTTTCCCGCCAAGGAGTTCTCCAAATTCTGGAAAAAGTAGTAGTCCGTAGGCGCAAGGTCTGGTGAGTAGGGCGGATGACGGAGAACTTCCAACCCCAGTTCTTGTAACTTGGAGACCGTCTGCTGTGCAGTATGAGGTCGCGCGTTGTCGTGCAGGAGCAGTGGAGACGAGCGATTGACCAATGCTGGTTGGAGATGTGCCAGCTTCTCCATCATTGTGTTCAGCTCTTCACAGTACACATCTGCAGTAATGCTCACCCCGTTTGGTAAGAAGCTGTGATGAATCACACCGGCGCTAGACCACCAAACAGTGACCATCACTTTTCTAGGGGTAAGTTTTCGTTTAGAGCATTGTTTAGGTGCTGAACCAGGATCCAACCAACTTGCTGAACACTTGCGGTTATCAAACAGAATCCATTTTTCATCGCAGGTAACAATGCGGTTCAAAATTCCTTCATTTGTGTGTCTGTTGAGCAGTGCAAGGCACGTCTCGACGCGTACTTCGCGCTGGCGATCATTGAGTTCGTGGGGCACCCATTTGTCAAGCTTTTTTACCTTGCCAATTTGACGCAAATGGACCAATATTGTTTTGACGCTAACGTCGAAAGCTGCTGCTAATTCAGCCGTAGATTGTGTATCATCAGCTTCCACAATCGCCTTTAATTCGTCATTGTCGACCAAAGTCTTCGGACGACCGCGAGGTTCATTTTTCAGGTCGAAATTCCCAGAACGGAAGCGAGCAAACCAATAACAGGTGGTGCGTTGGTTTGTAGTGTTAGCTCCGTAAACGTCGTTGATGTTGCGTGCCGCTTGTGCCGCGTTGCTGCCACGACGGTACTCATATTCCATAATTACTCGAATTTTTAACGTATCCATGATGACAAAAAAGATTGAAATGCGATGACAATGTAACACTAATCAATAAACAAATGACTACATTTGCAAAAAGAATTCAATGTTTTTAAAATAAAATTAATTTGAAGTTAGAATTCTTAGTCAAACAAAAATTATTTTGATTTGAAATGGCCAGTACTGCAGAACGGCAATTTCATAGGTAAAGACCTATCATAAAACAATTTAAAATATAAAAAGCTTATTCGAAGTAGTCTTCATTGGCTGCAATACAGTCCTTTAAACGAGGCCAGTTATCAATAGATGCACGCTCTCTTTCCATGGGAAAATTCTTCACTGCCAATCGTACGGATTGCATTAGGAACTCCGAATTATCATGGCGTTTAGAGCAAGCCATACTCTCTAAAAGTGACCATAAATCATAACCCAGCGGATTAAGATCGGGACTAGACGACGGCCAGTCTTCAGCTCTGATGAAGACCGAAACGTTCGTTTGCAACCAATATTACGTAGACCGAGCTTTATGACGCGGCGCCAAGTCTTGCTGGAAGGACCATTCTTGGTAATTGAACATGGTGGTGTTAAGGGGCTTCACTACCTTCTCAAGAATATCTTAATACACTTGTGCCAATGTTTTGATACCTTTCTCACAAAAGTATGGCTGTCACTTCTTCATAGCTAATAACCCACCAAATCATCAGTGAAGTCGGATAGTGCCCACGTTGCACTCTGTCGACTAATTGGGAAGCTTCCTTAGAGCTTTGAGCAAATACGGTCATTTTGTTTGTTAAAATGTTGCTCAATTGTAAAAAAATCTCATTCGTAAACAAAATTTTTCTGTGACCTCCCTTTACGTACCGCTTCAGTAGTTGTTCCGATTTTACCACCCTATTCTTTTTTTAATTATCAGTTAAAAAATTACCAGTACGTTTAATAGTTAAATTACGCGACATGGTTCTAGGTGCTATCTTCATCTCCCCAAATAAAATCTTTTGCTTTCGGACAGGATTTCTTCGAATTCTTTCCCTTACTGCTTTGACCACCTTTTTCATACGAACACTACGTGGATGGCCAGATCTTTTTCTGTCACAAACAGAAGAGGTGTCATTATATCTATTAATAGCCCGGTACACAAATATTTTACTAAACCCAAGCGTATGGAAATTATTAAATATTGCATTTGGCTCCATACCTACTTTGTGTAATGCAATCACAGCGATTCGGATTTCTTTATCACCCCACTCCATTTTAATATCGCAAAATATTGTACAATGTATTGGCGTCATGAGAAAACTCAATGAATAATTTTCTAAAAATAACAGATTCCAAATTCAAATGTAATATTTTGTTTATTTTTAATTGTAACAGTATTTATGGCCAGACTAAGTATATTGCCTTAAGGACACTATATTACAGTGCTGCAATATTAATCTGCTAGGCGGACTGGCAAATTAGTATCTACTAGCTGACCCGTGTTCACTTCGTTGGGCGATAAGCATTCATAAAAACTAGTTTTTGTAACTTAAATATAAAAGTTAGACATATGCCGGTGACTTTTTTGTAGGCATATTCAAGCTCTACAGCTTTTCTCTGGAACTCAATCATATATCTCTCATCGTTAAGGCAGCGTTGGTAAGAAACGTTTTCGTTCGACCGTTTTGGCTCCAACTTACTTTACAAATCCAACTTCCACAAAAAAGTCATTTCATTTTTGGGGTTAATATATAGTCTATGACACTCACAAATAACGTGGCCTTCTATTGGTAAATTTAAAAAAACAAAATCTGTTTAGTAGATCCAGAGATGTTACCCCCTACAACGTCACAAACTCACAAACTTTACCTCTTTATAATATTAGTATATAAATAAAATTCATTTCCCGAATGTATATAAACGCATCACTTCAGAACGGCTGTACATTGCGTTAAATCGTTTTCTTTTGTGTTTATACATAGCTGTCAGGACAAGTTTTGTATGAGATTATATAATATATATGTGAAGTATATATTATATAGTATATTACATATAAGTCCGCAAAAACTTAGATAAGCTGGATTTAGTAAAAGGCTAACATAATTTAAATACTAGAAATAATAATAAATTGGTAGTTCCATGTTAGGACCAGTTTTTTGCAGACCGGTTTGCCGGATAGTGAATTTAAGCACCAGGTCAAGCAGGTTTTAATGTCTAAAGGCTATTATAGAGTGGATCAATATGTGAACGATGGTGGCGTCTGGAATCGACGCTAATCTCTGAGCATCCACCAAAAACGAATTTAACTATCTATGTTTGTAAAAATGTGTATATTTTATATGATCGTTTGCCAATACACAACGATGTTACAGCTGAGTTTAAAAGAAATGCAGTCAATATATGGGCAGAATATTTTAATGAAAGGTATTTGGTATAAGAATACAACCATCTCTGGGATCGGTCCCATGGTTCCAATACTCCAATATGAGAATATTGGAGAATAGCTTTGAGAATTCGTTCTGGGCATATTCCATTAAATAAGTTTAACTATTTAATGAAAACAAGGGAAAACTACAACTGCGAAGCTTGCCTGCAAGAAGAAGATGTGTATCATATTGTAATGGAATGTGTCCGGAACGCATCCCAAAGAAGACAGGTATTTAAGAACACTTATAATATAGGTGTTTGTAATGAAATATTATCACGCCCAACGTCGGAAGAAGCTAAATTAATCTATAATATGGTGGACGTCGGCATAAGCCAAAAAAGTCATTGTAATATTGTTTTTCAATTTAGCTTTTTTATTAGTATTTTGTAAGATGTATATCTCTAAGTTGTCAGAAAACATTAGGCAAATCATCAAAAATATTGGCAAAAGTTACTATTAAGATTGATGTTTATTTGTTCAGGTCCTATTTAATGTCATTACATTGTCGTAGGGGCTGGTAGCTAGTATCTAAAAATTATAAATATAAACAATAAGTTTAATATCTAGTATTTAAATATTTATACTATGGACAACAATGATATGAATAACGCAAGTGCACAAACAAATGCAAAAACTCAAATCGTTTATCCATAAATGCTTTAAACTAAAATCGGCGTCCTGTGCCTTATAATTTCACCTAATTAATCGTACCATAGGTTTATTAGCATGCCAGCGTGCTAGTTTTCCTTTGACATACAAAAAAGTAATCGATCGGCAGGTGCAAGGGTCGAACAGGTTATTGTCTACTACTGACCCGGTCGGCGCCTACAAATCGATCCAGCGACCCGACGATATTCCTGTTACGAATCAACGGCCACTATGCTAACACACAGTTAACTCGCGATTTATAGTTTAAAAATGATATTTTCTTAGACGTACCGTTTTAATAAAAGACTGTACTGTACATAATCAAACATGCAGTATAATTAAATAATAGTAATGAGTGACAATCGAGATACGAATACCCTTCAATATTTACAATAGTCATGCTCACTTAACTAAATAAAAACTCAAAAGATATAAGAACTAAATAAAGAAACTGCGTTGTATAGTTATTATATGTATAGTGATGTTAATATGTTAGGATACAACCATCCTGTCAGACAAAATAAAAATAAAAACGTTATTATTATAAATTACCTGATAACCGTGACTTCGTCTGCGTCGTTTATTATTCAAAAAAATAGTTATATAACGAGCAAAAAACATAACTACGACTGCTGTACAGTAAGAAGATAAACATCGCTGACTTTCGTATTCTTTTACTAAATGAAGCTATTGTGACCTGTATGTGTAGCCATGTATGATGTATGATACGCTAGTTAATTAAATTTTCATTGCCACTGTATCGCGCTGGCAGCGTACTCGAGGTCTCCACTCCGGAAGATCGAACCTAGGCTTGAGCCGTTGACGAAGGGGATCGCGGCGAGTACACGGGAGCGATATTCACCGCCAGATTACGTCGGCGTGATTTGTGAATATGCGCGCGTAGAGGCGCACACGCTCTGCTTAAACGTTCGGAGGGCTTGACTGATAGTTTGCTGCCGTTATGTTATCCGGAGTATCGGATAATGTGTTTCGCAGAATTCTTTCATATCGCGGGACATTCGGTAAGGTCGTGTATTCCACAGCAGATATCACTGTCAGGCTGGAATGATACGCGGCTTTTTCGAAATAACTGCTCGTGAGGGATTTTACGTACGCCCAGTTCGACGGAAACTCATAGTCCTTATGAAGATCGATCTTCCGGACGTGCCATGGAATTAGGGATGCTAAATGCCTTCCGTAAGAAGCGATTGTGTAAAATCTGCATCTTACGAAAGCGGAGTTTTGACATATGAGCGAAGACGGTACAACTGTATGTCAGAATGGAGCGGACGCACATATTTTAAGGCATGTCTGAGAATCAATCTAGTAGTTTTTGCATCATGTGCGCGCAACGCCAGTCCTCTATCATGTAATTGATATATGTTTTGTTTCTTTTAATAGAGGGCAACTACTTAGAATGATAACAGTTGGATTTGACTTCCATTATTATCGAAGTTGAATGTTTTATTATATTTCTTATCAACATTTTAAAGTTCTTGAATGTTTGTTAAGTTCACGAGCAAACTTTGATAACGCGCACATAAATATTGTATAATTCTTATTATGATGATTAACTGATATGGTTATTTATTTTTGCGAAGATATGTGTTTCAATATTGCATATAATATTTGACTGTTTTTTTTTATAAAAGTAAGACCAAATATCTATTTACATTGTATGAAAAAAATGTATTTATCTATTACAACAGGTTAGGTCTATTATAACAGGTTTAGAAGGCCGACAAAGCACTCGCGACTACCCTGGTGTTGCTAGTGTCTATGGATGGCGGTGATCACTTACCGCCAGGTAGCGCACCTGTTCGATTACCCCCTATTACATAAAAAAAACAGCTAACATATCCCTGTTTGTTCGTTTGGCTTCTCATAAAATCAAAACCAACGTTCGGTCCAAATTTCCGTTTTTGAATTTAAAAATGATAATTGTACTTATTTCTGTTCAGATTTACGGTATACTTTATTACAATAGGTAATATGCGAAACCAGTTATCGGGTCAGAAGTAAATTAACTTGTCACAAAATTACTATTGTTGCTGTATATTGTTCAAACGATTAGTGAATATAATCCAGTCGAATATGGTTTAGAATAAAAATTACTAAAGATAAACGCAAACTATAAATCTAGCCTTTTTATTGAAATCACAATGCCTGTACGTGACAAAGCAAGCTAAAATTGTTAAACGCGACATATGCGAAACATTAACCAGAGCGAATTAAATAATATTATAATTATACATGTTAGCCCTTTACGTCATTCAATTTACTCCTATTATCTATCTATACATATAATAAAAATGAAGTGTCTTAATGTAATATCAAAATAAAAAAATTTCACTGATTGGGTATGAAAGTGTACACGCTTCTGATAACAAAAATGCAATTTAAATTTTTTTTGTCGGTCTGTCTGTCTGTTTGATCCGGGTAATCTTCGAAACGGCTGTACCGATTTCGACGAGAATTTCACTGGCAGATAGAAAAAATTAGACTATCTGTTAACTGCGGCTTCGTCTGCCATGCTATCTTCAAAACGGTTGGACCGATTTCCACGGCACTTTCACTGACAGATAATAAATATATATAATAAATATTGTATCCAAAGAAGCAATTAATTTTCAGATATAAAGTACTCTTTTTTAAGATTTATTCTAGATAGCTTCTGCCCGCGACTTCGTCCGCGTGGATTAGTTACTCGGGGCTGATTCTAACACGGAAGGTCTCATAAGGAAAAATAAACCAATTTTGAAATATTCTTCATCGGTGCTCCGCTCCTATTGGTTTTTTTTTCGAACTGGCTATTGACCAAGCAAGGTCTTAACAGCTTCACCGGACTACTAAGGCGAGCGCTTAAGGCACTCAGCCGATTTTATTTTGACAACTAGCTCAAGGGTGCGCGGCACACCTCGGCTTTGGCTGTTGCCTGATACATGCAATTCGCGACCTATGTAAGCTAACCTAAGCTAAGCTAACTATTCATACATATATGAGTTGTTGAAACATATATGTGTACCAAGCATACATAACTCAACAGCTCTTATATATATTTCGTATCGGATAATATACTAAACTATTTTAGTTTGATAAGGGAAAAAAGATTAAACCCTTCCACTTGCCTGTGTAAGCGTGTATGCGTGCACGTGTGTGGAGGTGATATGTGTAATGTTGTCGCAGTGATGTAAGATTTTGTGTCACTGTATCGCGCGAGCAGCGTACTCAAGGGCTCCACGCCGAGGGAACGGACCTATATCTCCTATTGGTCTTAGCGTGATAATATATAGCCTACAGCTTTTTCAAATCGGACTAGTAGTTCTTGAGATTAGCTCGTCCAACCAAACAAACAAACCTCTAGCTTTATAATATAGATTACTATTCTTCTCTCGTACTTAACTCGAGCCGTCTTAATATATTTAATAGAGTGGACCGATTTTAATAAAACATAGACTAAGTTGCTCTTCAGAATGTGTTTTACGATTTTCTTGGTGAGGTTTTATTGTGAGCCCAGTAATTTAGCAGTGACGCGTGTTCATACAAACAGACAGACAGACAGACAGACAGACAGACAGACATATCTAAAAATGATTGAAATGTATTCTTTTACTTATTCCTAGACACCTGCAACAGTTTTTTTCACGAAAATCGGTAAAGTACAGACACGTTACATTTACGTTATTATATATATATATAGAAGATAGATAGATAGGTAGAAGATATAATCTTAAGTAATAGCAATTTAACATTCAATAGATGAAGTAATTGTACGTTATTAATAAAGTGTTATTCAAGTTTAAAATGGCTCTCGATTGCGTAATTCAATAGCGTTTATTAAAACCGGTTTCGTGAAGTCTGGTCTCAGAGTCTAAAGGAATAAAATTACTGTTAGAAACGCTCAATTCAGTACGTAATGTATTAATTATTAAAACAAATACACTCCAACTAATTTCCCTAAATTCTTAATTTTTTTACCAAATTCCCAATTTCAAATTCCGCTTTATTTGGGCGATTACTTAATTACGTTTGTACATCTGATATTTAATGCAATAGTAATTAGAATAAGAATTATGACGTTTAGATACTAAATGTAACTGATATTATAACATTGTCTTAAGAGTATGTAATATATAATAAGAGTATGTAAACCCTATAAATTAACGAATAACAAAAACATATTTGGTGTTGAGTTTTTAATTTTATTATATTTAAAATTATGGAAAATTTTATATTCTCGAATGCGATTAAACATTAACCTCATGCCTTTAATGAGAGGATAGGTACGGATTGTGGGTAATAAATAAATATCACAAGATTTGGACAACTTCGACCATCACGGTGCAAAGTATCATGATCTCGTAAAAAGCGACATTTAACTTATAAAATATAAAAGTAAGAGGTAAGAGGAACTCCACCTAAACATACCTAGTCTTGCCATAAATACTGAAACAAAAAAATATATTTTCTATTGCAAATAACATTTATTACTTTTACAGTGTGTTAGTTTAATACATAAATATAAAACAATTTAAAATATAAAAAGCTTATTCGAAGTGGTCTCCATTGGCTGGAATATAGTCCTTTAAATTAGCTAACAGATTAAGTTCGGCTGCATACGCAATACGTAAAATTCGCCAGCTTACAGATATTGCCACTGCTAGGTTAGTCTACTTCGCTTACTTCCATAGCCTAATGTCTTATGGTATTCTGCTGTGGGGGACGGCTGCTGAGGTAGACACCATATTTTTATTACAAAAAAGGGCAGTTCGAGCAATATATAATATGGGACCTCGCGAATCATTAAAAACGAAGTTCCGGGAATTCGGTATTAACTCTACCCTCCCAATACATTCTTGATAATTTAATGTATGTCCGTAAAAACTTTGAAAATCTGCATTTTGTAAAAGACCGGCATGATCTAAATACTAGAAACTGTGACAAACTGGTCGTCCCATGTTTCAGACTTAGCAAAACCAGTAATAGTTTCTTAGGTAATAGTGTTAGGTTTTACAATAAAGTCCCAAAACAACGACGGCCAGTCTTCAGCTCTGATGAAGTCCGAAACGTTCGTTTCCAACCAAGACTGCGTAGTCCGAGCTTTATGACCCAGCGCCGAGTCTTGCCGGAAGGACCATTATTGGTTATTGAACAGGGTGTTGTTTAGGGGCTACACTACCTTCTCAAGAATGGTATCTTGATACACTTGTGCTGATGTTTTGATACCTTTCTCACAAAAGTATGGGTCAGTCACTCCTTCATAACTAATACCCCACCAAACCATCACTGAAGTCCGATAGTGCCCACGTTGCACTCTGTTGATTAATTGGGAAGCTTCCTTAGAGCTTTGAGCATAAATACGATCATTTTGTTTGTTAAAATGTTGCTCAATTGTAAAAAAAATCTGATCTGCAAACAAAATATTTCTGTGACCTCCCTTTGCGTACCGCTTCAGTAGTTGTTTCGATTTTACCAGCCTATTCTTTTTTAAATTATCAGTTAAGAAATGACCAGTACATCTTTTATAGGCTGCAAATCCTAAGTGATCTTTTAAAATACGCGACATGGTTCTAGGTGCTATCTTCATCTCCCGAGATAAAATCTTTTGCTTTCAAACAGGATTTCTTCAAATTCTTTCCCTTACTGGTTTGACCACCTTTTTCGTACGAACACTAATATTTATCGTATGGTTGTGTGTTCAGAAACGCAATTTAATAAGTTATCGAACCGATAACGCTTATAAAAAGATAAATTACAATGAAAGTACCTCGAAACCGGGCATTAGTTAATTAAAATTTATGTCACATCTTGAAAGTCTTCTCGAAAAAAATATCGGTATGCATGGATGCACGAATCTTCTGACATTAATTTTGTAGATAGTTACCATTGTTAGATAATTTTATGTACCATATTATAAATAATACATATACTTACTCTGGCCATAAATACTGTTATAATTAAAAATAAACAAAATATTACATTTGAATTTGGAATCTGTCATTTTTATATGATTATTCATTGAGTTTTCTCATTTTGGCGCCAATACATTATACAATATTTTGCGATATTGAAATGGAGTGGCAAAATGCTTCCTCTAAATAAAGCATATTTGCGCCAGTAGATGTCCTCGTATGATTTATCTTACTCCGCCATTGAAGTAAACATACTTATTTAAACTTGCTTATGAATATTAAATATACTTAAATCTCAATTATTTTGATTAGTAACTGATTCTAGATAGAATAATGTCAATTTAAATAGCAAAACCAACTGATGTAGTGACGTGGTCTACATACCACTATGTAGTCTATCTTTTACATCACTGTGACCTAGTTTCGGGCGAGCCACTACGCCGACCACAAAACCTCTACCCTATATAGGTAATGGCCTACACCTACGTACCGTACGCTAGTGGTGTTAACGAGTTATACTTGATATAAGATCATTTAAATACGTTCAGTTTTGTTACGTGTTTACTAAATTTAATATTATTCTATACTAGCTTCTGCTCGTGACTTCGTCCGCGTAGAATAGTTACTGTTGTACTGTGCTTACCATCAGGCATAGCGCAATCATTTTGCCGTGCTACAATAAAAAAATGTTTTAAGCCAATTTCGTCTTCATTAGCAATTTAATAAAAAATATAACAGAATTAAAAAAACTGAGAGTTCGTAGGATCTCATGAATATTTTATTTTTGAATGAATTCAAATTTTAAGCCATCTCGTTAAACGAAATTTAAAATTATGCTAAATAAACTAATATTACAAATTAGAATGTGTTGTTCATTATCAATCGAATCGACCATGATGAAATTTTGCATACCCACATTTAGGGGTACAGGTATGGACATAAGGTAACTTTCATAGATAAAAAATGTATTGTTAAAGTATAATGTAGTGTGAGTCGCGGACAACAACTAATATAATTATAATTTAGCGTAATATCTTTATAATTTATAATGTTTATAATTGTACATTAAACGTATACATTATTTTTCGAAAACTATCAGCAAGTTTAAAGATAATAATAACGTCTTAGTTATATTATAAACACTGTCGGTGTTATTACAAAAACAAAAATGAAGACGAGTTTAACACGAGATTTACTAAGCAGTGCCTAAAATTTAAAATCTAGTTGGAGTCATGTTTAAAATACTTTATTACAAAAGCCTGTACAAGCAGTATCTAACTAAACATCTGATTTAAGTTTTTTTATGCAAGCAACTTTGAATTGCATTTATTCAATCTCATCATTCAAAAACGTTCCATTACACACAGATATTTTGGGAACAATTTCAATTCATGAATAATATTTTTGTTCAGATCTTCATTAAAAAAATACTTATTATACTTTAAATTGGTTATCATTATTATGATATTTTAGTTTAGTTGAAAAGAAAATGAGGTATAAAATAAGCAAATTATAACATTTGTATATTACGTGATAGTGCGTAAGGTGGAACAACAGTATAATGACAGATTATATACACTCTCAGATGTCAATAGTGTCAAATGGTAGTTATGATTTACTTGTGAAACTCTAAAATTGTGAAATTTATTTAATTCTTCCAAATTAATTATATCCATGTAAATTATAATTTAAATACGAAACATCTTTCACCGACAAATAGAAATACAATTAATCATAACAATAAAATAAGAACTGTCAACTTAGACAAGTGTTAGAGATGTGTCCAAGTAATATAAGTTTGAATCTTGTAAAATCTCATTAGCTTTTTTACAATTGATATAGTTACCTAAAATAATACCTGTCATAAATTTATGACAATTGTTAGAGTTTATATAAACTCTAAATTAATAACACATGAATAATGGGAAATGTGATGCCAAAGTAATCGTATTGCACTCTAAAAACTCCATTTTGGATACTTAAACAAGGAGATTCACTAAGTAAAATTATTATTCACGCAGAAGGACAAAAAAGGTCCGACTGCAACCCTGGACTTTTTTACTCATATAATTAACGTATACTTTATATGAGTATCGGCAACTAAAAAAACACCTTTTTTATCCACAGACGTTATAAATATACTAATGTATATTAATATATCCTATATATCTCATAATCTTTAACAGTCACACAAAAAATTAACAAATTTAATTTATTTAACCATATCTTAATGTTAAAATACAAAAAACTGTTTAAACTACACACCGTGGTAGAGAAATATACACAACTAGCTGTGCCTGCGACTCCGTCTGCGTGGAACCTAATATAAAAAAAACAGTTACTAATAAAATCATCTAAATATATTAAGTCCATTTACATATCTACTTTTCTATCGTACTTAGATCGCGTCGTCGATAAAATTACAATAACTTTGGATAGAGTGAACCGATTTTAATGAAAATAAATTAAGCACTGTTACTTCACGTCGGTTTTCTGTGAGAGGGTGGTACTACACCGGGCGAGCCGACACATTTATGCTGAAACTAGTAATATCTACAGTATCGTAGTCCGGTGAAGCTGTTAAGACCTTGATAGGTCAATAGCATAGTCAGTTCGAAAAAAAAAAGCTATACCACCTTCAAATAAGTCATCATCGCTAAGTCCCGTTAAAATCGGTCCAACCGTTTTGCAGGTTATAAACGAATATAACTGTAAAGTTTTAATCGTGATCAATGGCTTTATAATAGTTATCTATCACAATATTTTAGAAAACAAAATTAATTTGTACACTAAACTATTGCAATACTTTAACTAGACATTAATTTATGCTCAAGGAGACGAATTTTATATTCTAAAAAGGTGCGGTTACCAAATATATTATATAACTTTAACGTAAAAAAATGAACAATACAATACACATCATCATATAATTATTTGCATGAGTTTTTTATTTTCATCATGACTTGTTAATATTTACATCACGTGTTCTTCCTCGTTTGAAACATTCGCAGTTAAGTCACATGGAATTAAAAACCGCCTCCGAATTAAGTATTACGCAAGAACAAAGCGATGGAAATACTTAAATAACGCCTTCAAAGTGACAAATTAAGACTATGAACAAGCCATAATGTAAATTAAAATGTACCCGCTTCTCTATAAAGTCAACTCTTAGAATTATTTTTAATGTTACGTATGCATTATTTTGCTAAAGTTTGATTATGACTCCCATCGCTTTGCATTTTCGAAATAGGTAACTAGTGGACTGTGTTTTTTATGTATTAACCTCGCACTGTTAGTAATTTCGTTAAGAATAATATATATCTGACGGTTATAATGTTGACATGATGACTGTCCAATAATAGTACATACTGATAAGGTATATAATAATAAAAACAAAATTCCAACAACACATCTATCTATACATACAAATAAAATTGAAGTGTCCGTTATTTGTCTGAAATCATTCCCGAAACGATCGAATCGATTTCGACGCGGTTTCTACTAGTGATAGAAGAATCTTTAGAGTATTATTTAGGCTATATATTATTATGCTTATCCTTAAAGATTGATTAATGATAAAGAGATAACTTATAATCGGTAAAATGTTTATATATGCGAAGTAGTAATAATATTATCTTGTTATGGATTGAATAATTCTACTTTCCGGACGGGCCTTTATAACTTCGCCAGGATTGTGAACGAATACGAAAGGTCCTCTTCCAAAAAAGATAAAACTATGATTAAAATAATTAAAAGACAGTCTATACTTAGTTAATTAATCAGACAATAACGCGTAGTTTCCATGAAGCGTAGTCGCACCTATCAATTGTTAATTAATAAAATCTTAAGACTAGGAATTCATGAAATGAAAAGACATTGATTTATAGTTCATCTTTTATTCCGTTAACTACTCAATTCGGTTTATTAATAATTCTGTAAGTAAATTAAACGGAGTAGAAAATTATTTATATACAATTATTTGTACGTAACAACCATCCCTGATTTCATTCGTGTTAAATCATTGCATATTATAAAACAAAGTCCTTTGCCACGTCTGTCTGTTCGCGATAATCTGAAAACCTATTGAACGGATTTTCATGCGGTTTACACCAGTAGATAAAGTGATTCCTAGAGGAATGTTTAGGCATATAATTTTTTTTTTTTTTTATGTCATAGGTGGCAAACGAACATGTGGGTCACCTGCTGTTAAGTGATCACCACCATCCATGGCCACTAACAACCCCAGAGGAGTCGCAAGTGCGTTGCCATCTTTCGGAGGGAAAGGTTAGGGGAGGGAAAGGGAGAGGAGAGAGGAGAGGGGAGGGGAGATGGGTCTCCGGCGCTCTCACTGACCGAGCGAAACGCAACAATGCAAGCACTGTTACTTCACGTCGGTTTTCTATGAGAGGGTGGTACTACCCCGGGCGAGCCGACCCATTCATGCTGAAATCAATAATAGTTTCAGTGTGGCTCTACCACCATCCAATTTGTCAAGGTTTATTTTATTAAAAGGGTAGGACAACGTCCGCCGGGCCCACTATTTACAATATAAAACATAATAACTTTTTTTTTTTTTCGAACTGCCTATGCTATTGACCTGGCAAGGTCTTTACAGCTTCACCGGACTACTAAGGCCGAGCGCTTAGGGCACTCAGCCGATTTTGGTTTTGGGTAACATACACAAGGGTGCACGCACACCTCGGCTTGGGCTGTTTCCTGGAAAAAGACACGTCTGTCCTAGCTAACTATTCTAAGCTATTCATACATATATACATTTGTGAACCATACAATCGAAATTGCATGATTCACAAATGAATACGTGTATATCGGATTGAAACAACATAATAACAATACAATGCAACCTAGTGGCGAATTATTGTGAAACTAGTTTTTGCTTGCGGCTTAGCTCGAGTTAATATGGATCTGATGAATATTATTATTTTACTAATTTTTTTTCTTTTGAAAGGTTTACTATGTAATTCTCTGTATATTTAATAAAGTGTACACAACATGTCATGACGCTCGATTTAGTAATTAAGGCCTAAAAGCTTAACACTCGCATTTGCATTTATTGGTTAGAGGTTCTAGGTCTGTTCCCACAGCGTGGAACCCTTGAGTTTGCTGCTATATTACGCGTATACAGTGACACAAAACCTTATATCACTGCAACAACATTACACATATCACCTCCACATACGTGCACCCACACAATCTTACACATGCAAGTGGAAGGGTTTTCTTTTTTTCCCTTATCGAACTGAAATAGTTTAGAAAAATTATCCGACACGAAATACATATAAGAGTTATTGAGGTAAGTATGCTAGGTATACATATATATTTCAATAACTGATGTAAGTATGAATATGTAGCTTACCTTAGGTTAGTTGAGTCAGGTCGCGAATTACATGAACTAGGCAACAGTCCAAGCCGAGGTGCGCCGTGCACCCTTGAGCTGGTTGTCAAAATGAATTCGGCTGAGTGCCCTAAGCGCTCGCCTTAGTAGCCCAATGAAGCTGTTAAGGCCTTGCTAGGCCAATACTGTAGTTACATCGAGAAAAAAAATATTTAGAGGTTATGTGATTAGGATGCGAGAGCGCATGTTTGTTCGTGTTTTCGTATCGATTTATCGTCTTGATTTCTCAATCGATCATCGTGAAATTTTGCATGCACGTTTTCAAGGGTACTAAAAATAAAATAGAGTACTTTTCATCCAGAAAACAGTTACTATTCCCGAGGGATAGATCAACTCTACATTAATACTAACGAAGCTACAAGCTAAAGCTATATAATATAGTTAGGATTGACAGCGACTTAATTGAAGTATGTAAATTAATGCAATTTGTATTAGCATTAATTAGCATTCACATTGTCCGACTAGACACACGGAATTCGAAATTTATTATAGGTTTATTATTCGTTGAAAAAACACATCGATGATCCTTGAGTTTTTTTTTTGTTTCTTTAGCTATAACCAAGAATCTACGTAGGAGACGGATGAAAGAAGAATACAAATAGCATATATACGAATGTTGAGCTGAATGTGGATGGACCAGAATAGATAGGACTAGGTATGAGTATACAAAGGAAATTTGAAAATAGCACCAATGAACGAAAGTTGAAGAATAAAATGTTAGCATGGTAAGAGGATGAGGGAAGATGAAAAACATATAACTAGGAAAGTGTTAAGTACGGTGGACTGAATTATAACCAGAGGAAGACCGACAAAGGTGCATGGATTACGTGAAGAGTGATATGTTGTTAAGCGGTTTAAATACTGAGGTGACAGCTGACAGAGGAAAGTGAAAGGGCAAACTTATACTGACCCTACATAGGTAGGATAAAGGTAAGACATAATTGATAATAATGAAAATCAAGCCCTCGAGTCCCGAGAACCGTAATGGATTAAGCTCCATGCAAAGGAATTTAGACCTTATAGTACACGGATTAAGAGACTGTTTTAAAAACATTGCATCCGCCATTATCCGCCAGATTTAAATCATAATTAAAAATGTATCTCGTAATAATTTATTACCGGTGTTATCTGTTATATGTAATCTATACTAATATTATAAAGCTAGAAGGTTTATTTCTTTGGTTGAACGCGTCAATCTCAGGAATTGCAGGTCAGTGTAAACCGTTATTATCTGGTTTGGACTGGTTGAAGAGTGATGAATAAAATTAAATGTAAAACTGACTCAAACTCGTGTTTAATATAATGAAAATACGTGTGCACAATACAAAGATCGGAAACGAACAGAATGTATAGAACGCCGCGACCCTCCAACCACATCCGACGCGGTGTTGCCAATACATTTTTAAATTATGTAATTTATGTTGGTTCCCAACAGTCAGATTCGATAATTTTCGTTCTAGTTAATAATTTCAGTGTTAGGTAGGTCATTTATCGTGGAAGTCTATAGGCTTTATATCATCACGCTAAGACCAATAAGAGGGGGACAACGATGAAGAATGTTTCAAAATCGGGGCTTTTTTTCCTTTTGAGAGCTTCCGCTGCGTGTTGGCGTTAGCCCAAAGTAACTATTCCAAGCAGACGAAGCTAGTATATTATATCTATATCTACACATATAATAAAAATGTAGTGTCTGTATGCAATATCAAAATATATTTATTTTACTGATTGGGTACGAAAGTATACACGCTACTGATAATAAAAATGCAATTTTTTATAATTTTTGTTTATCTGTCTGTTTATTCCGGGTAATCTCCGAAACGGCTGGACCGATATTAACGGAAATTTCACTCGCCTGAAATTACAGCGGGTTACTTAGGCTACTCTAAATTACACTAGCTATCAACCGCGGCTATGCTGCTATGTTTTCTCCAAAACGGTTAGCCCGATCTTCACGAAAGTTTCATTGACAGATATAATAGGTCATTAGCTATGAAATTGCCGATCTGCAGTACTGGCCATTTCAAATCAAAATAATTTTTGTTTGGCTACTAAGAATTCTAATTTCAAATTAATTTTATTTTAAAAACATGGAATTCTTTTTCCAAATGTAGCCATTTGTTTATATTGTTGTCAATTTTAGTTTATACTAGCTGTTAACCGTGGCTTCGCCCGCAGTGCTATCTTCAAAACAATTCGTTCGATCTTCAGATAATGTTCACTGGCAGATAGCTGATCTTATAAAAAGTAATTCGAGCAATTTTAGTTTATACTAGCTGTTAACCGTGGTTTCGCCCACAATGCTATCACCAAAACGGTTAAATCGATTTTCACGGGACTTTCACTGGTAGATAGCGAACCCAATAAAAAGTAATTGTGGTTATTCTATTTTAGACTAGCTGTTACCCGCGACTTTGTCTGCATGAAATTTAGCAAGATTTCAACTCATTCTTTATTTTTAATAAGAGAAATAATTATCGGTTTATTATTTACAATTCGACATTATAATTATTAATAACATTAATGATATAGAGGTCTTCCTAATAAGATCTTAGATTATAAACGTATTACGTAAAGAATTCCATAATACAATTTGTTGCGGAACAGACAAGCGTTTATCTTTCACAAAATCTTAATTATAATGGCAATGTATATTAAATGTAATGTAAATGTAAATCTTTATAATAGTATTTTAAGTTATTGTTTCATTAATTCCTTATACAGTGTAAGTGAACACTGAGGTAGTTATATTGTGGGTTAAGGTTCCAAATATGACAAACCTCATTTGACACGTTGTTAGTATTTATATATCTAATGTACATGTTACATGTTACTGTAAGTGGCGTATGTATCCTACTTACAATTGTTTTTAAAGAGCATTTCTATAATTGCACATAATCTCACTATTTTATAATTCTTTAATACGATTTAAAGAAAACGCGTGCGGAGCTGTGGGTACAGCTAGTATAACATAAATATATAGTTTGGATTAAGATAAGTAGTGAAAACAATTTTACATAATAAGTAATTAATTAGCCATATTTAGCAATTTCACTTTAATACTTTATCAAACTCACGTGGCCCCTGGTCGATAAACAAATGTAATTTATCAATATTTACTATCTTAAGCCTTTATGTTTTATCAAACAACATGTGAATTCGTAAGTCATCGTGATTTGGCAAATCAGTTACCGCTTACGTCATTTCAAGTAAACAGTCTAGTAGGTAAGTTCGCACTCAAGTAATGATTTCGCAAAACACACTTAATTGCTATAAACATCTACGTCTTTTAAATAATATTTAACTATCCACTTTGCACGATATAACATAAATACGATTTATCTTTATTTGCTGTTTGTTGAAAAGACTAGAAAATTGTATAGCGATGAAAACTTAAATAGAAAAAATTAAAGAAGAAAACTTCTATGCCATTTTATTTCATATATTTATTTAATCAAACAAATAATTACATTAATATAGAATTTAATCATACAGGTCATAGACAAGCACGGCGTTTATATTACTAGCTGCGCCCCCGGTTTCGCACACATTTTATATTATTTAGTACTAGGCTGTGCCCGAGACTGTCCGCGTGGAACCTAATGTAAAAAAAAACAGTAACTTATAAAATCATCTGGATATATTAAGTCCATTTACTTATCTACTTTTCTGTCGTACTTAAGTCGCGTCGTCATTAAAAATACAATAACTTTTGATATAATGAACCAATTTTAAACCAATTTTAAAGAAAATCAAGACTAAACGCTACATAAGGATATGCTTTATTTCTTGGTGAGATTTTATCGTGAACGCAGTACTATAATAAAAAGAAATAGAGCGTGGAGTCCCCGTAGTCCGGTGAATCTGTTAAGACCTTGCTTGGTCAACAGCTTAGTCAGGTCGAAAAAAAAAACCGTGGAGTCCCTCCGCGCGGAATAAGTGAAACTTCGTAATGTTGAAATGAAAATAGGAAGTGGTAGAAATTGATTTTTAGTGAAATCATATTGTTTGTTTAAGACAAACTTTATTATCATAGCTTACAATTCAAAATTGATCGCATCTTTTAATTATCATTTTCGAGTGGAGAAATATCCAAATCTATAACATTTACAATGGGATTATGATAACTAAAGTAAGATGCGAAATGTTTGAGTTCTGTTTTCTGAAGTTATACTTCTTTTGGCGCGTTAAGGAAAAATAATGAGAGTAAATTTTTACGTTGCGCGCGCACACCGTAACTAAAAACCGACACCCTGAAGTTAGCTATAGTCAACATTTTGTTTCTTTGTATTTTTTAACCGACTTCAAAAAAAGGAGGAGGTTATCAATTCGTCTGTATTTTTTTATTTTTTTTTATGTTTGTTACCTCATAACTTTGGACTGGGTGAACCGATTTTGATTATTCTTTTTTTATTTGAAAGCTGGTACTTCCAGTGTGGTCCCATTTTAATTTGGTACAGTTCCGACCACGGCATCCAGTGCAAAACCGTATAAGTTTCAAATTTGCATTAAGTATATACACGACAAATAGACGAATAACTCAATATTACGCTAACCGATTTCGATGATTCATTTTTTATTGAAAAGGATGAACTTCAAGGGTAGTTTGATGAGAGTTTGATTAGGTTCTGATTATGGGATCCGTGACAAAGTAAGAAAACTTCCAAGAAACGAGCCTACTCCTTTCTTAAGGGCCGACAACGCATCTGTGTTTCCTCTCGTGTCGCAATTGTCCATGGGCAGTCGTGATCACTTACCATCAGGTGACCCGTATGTTCGTTTGCCACCAATATTATAAAAAAAACTCTTAAATTCTTAGGAGCCTATTGTGCTTATGTTCGTTGCTGTGTTGCAACATGACGCAAGCATTGTAATTACATTACTTAAGGTGTATAATGTGTGAAGCGATGGTAGCCGAGTTGGTGGTAGAAACTATCGTACCAAACGTTACTTATTGTACAACCAATTGAAACCATATCGCATACCATACAGATAGATACCATACCGCAAAAATGCGCATATTTTAATATACTTAAGGCGGAACGGAGTTCGCGGGCACTGCTAGTAAAATATATTTATGTACACTAAAAATGGAAAAATAAAGTAAATTTTCAAAAAAAAGTATTAACCGACTTCAATATCAATCAAAAACCCATAAGGCACTAAAAAGCGGAAAATAAATAGTTTATCAAAAATAAAACATATGAATATGTGTGCTACCTAGAGATGTATTGGAAGTCGGTGCCAACCAAACCGAAAATCATATCATCTACAGGTACAAAGTTCAAGTCCACTCTCGCGTCTCTGTAATACAAAAATTTTGGTTGGTAACGACTTCCAGTACATCTCTAGGTAGCACACATATTCATATGTTTTATGTAATTTGGTTAATTTGATAAACTATTTATTTTCCGCTTTTTAGTGCCCTATGGGTTTTTGATTGATATTGAAGTCGGTTAATACTTTTTTTTGAAAATTTACTTTATTTTTTGTTTGTATATTTTTGTATTAAAACTTTCAATGTATTAAATACCTTTTTTCTATTGTTAGTGTAGTTAAAACGTAAAATAAGGCGAAAGATAAAATTTTTAGAAAGATTTTTATCTTGTTACGCCAAAGAAGTATAACTTCTAACGCGTGTACATAAGTACACACACATTCAATATTTCTTGCAAAAACTGCATTAAGGAATATTGGACGCTACTCGTTGCTAACGCTCGCGCTGGCCTGTAACAGGTATATTACGCGCATGCGTTCGAGTACCACGAATTCACTCTCGCTCTGTCTCTTTATATTCCCCCTTAGCGTTAAACGTTTAACGCAACCTTCTTGGGAGTCGCATTAGAAGTTTCAAAAAACTTCTCAATGAGAAAATAAGTGTGCAGTTGTTACGTGGTTCATGGTGTTTTAAACTCGAACAATCTCAAATATACCCGCACTTTTGCATTGTGGTTGATACCTTGAATCTACAACATATTTTAATTAATTATATATTTATAGTTGTCAACAGTGTCAACCGCTGTCAGGTTCAATCGTCAACCAAAGAACGCGTTTTAAATTATGTTTGTTGTTTTAATTACTAATATTTCGTTCTCTCTCTCTCTATTACTAGTTTCAGATTAACTTTTTCAGGTTCATCTTGCATAAATAAAATCAAACGACGATTTTTTTTGCAGTAACACGTGGTAGCTGCCATTTTATTCCAGAGGGGAGTTCAAAGTAACGTCCACTATATCTAATATTTAATGATGGATTTCCACAAAGTAACGTCTTCTTTAATCAAATACCAGCATTTATTTATATATACGTACATGAATAAGTCCTGTGTATGTATGTTTGTAATTCGGCCAAACAGCTTAACCGACTCTAGTTATTCTTTGGGGTCACCCGGTTGGTTTCTGACTATAGTTGGATTCGGTAGTTGGCGCTTCTGTCGAGGCGTAGATGTTTTTTAACTTTACAATTTTGTTTTTCTTTTGGTCTTATGTTACAACATATGGTAGCAAATTTTCAACCCACAAGTATCTTTCAATTTTTTAATTCCTTTTATTTATAATTTATTCAGGGCTGTGGAGATACGATAAAAAATAACATAATAATTTACATAAACTGTAAGTAATTACAAGCAATTTATATAAACAATCCGAGTTATATTTTACATCAATCCTATTTTAAGGTTACTAGTAGAGAAGAAGTGCTTGCATGAACCAAATGTGTGAGATAATATATCTGTAGAAGATCTCTTCATCGTAAATGGTCTCTCGTTACGTTATCATATCATAAGTTAAGTATAGATGGTACTAGGGGTTATATTGCAACTAGCAGGCCCGGAAGACGTTGTCCCGCCCTGATTATAAAAGAATCCATAACAAATTATATACCAAAACCTTCCTCGTGAATCACTTTATCTACTGGTGAACCGCATGAGACGCGGCAGGGGACTTCCTTTATACTATGTAATGATAATGAATTACACTAACTAATATAGATGTGAATGTGATTTTATTTGTTATACTCTCATGCCAAATATTATACACGTTGTCCCCTGGAAACATGAAAATAAAGACACAGACAGACACGAGAAAAAGACGACAGATTCAAGTTAGATGTTTGACAATACAAATATAGTTTTTATCAGTCGTTCGATAGTCGAACTAAGGTGCGTATTTCAAGAGGTCTATTTATATCTTGATAGTATTATTATTATTATTTACTATCATATTATTCTCAACACTTAACCGTTCTAACAAAACAAACACATATGATAACATTTAAAACCCCATTCAGTTGTTATAAACCAAAGCATATTGTGGTTTGGTTTATATTTTTTATAGGTACTTGAAATCTTAATATATCTCCTTCTATTATAATTTTTATATAAGAAAATACAAAACATATATATTTTAATATTCGTAATAGTAATAAAATAATAAATATAAACTTTTAAACAGAAATAAGGATTTGTCAAGTAATTAAATAATAAATTATAGAGAATTTTTAATCTTAGTAACAATTTACAGACCAAAACCTATTTAATAAAATCTTGTCATCTCACAATGATATCTAGGAATTAATAAAAAAAATCCTTGGCCTTACATTCGAATATTTAGATCTTACTTTCACGGTAAGCCTGTTTACTTTTTCTGCAATATCCTATGAGATACGAGATAGTTGAGAGAGGTAAGAACCATAAAAATGTTGGGTTCTGAGAATATTACGCGAGCTCCGCCTGAAATACGCTTAGGTACATATGGCTACGTAGCCCTGCATCCATTTACATACGTTACATTGCCGTGTGACGACCGGCTCTCAACGAAATTGCTTTTAGCTTTTTCCAACCATAAAAAGAACCCGCACGTTTAATGCGTTCAAAGTCACATGAAACTGCATTTATGATGCAAGTAAAGCATTTATAAGAAATATTAGCTCGAAGTAAGATGTCGGCGTGTGAATGAAATATTTAACAACCTTTTTGCCATACTACTCCCTCAATTAATATTGGAATTGTGAATGTAACTTTATTTATCAGCCGTCCAAGCTTCAATACTCAACCGTTCTTCGCGAAACTACGCATATGTTATGTCAGGAATATGGAAAAAGACATTTTCCACCCTGAAAAAAAGTACTGTTATTAGGAGGGCTAGATTAAATTAACATGAGTCCGTGCGAAGTCGCGAACAACAGCTTGTAATTTATATCTATAGTTTATCTTTATTATATTTGAAGTGTTTAGATAATATTGAGTTAGGCGTTAATACAATTTTAGTATCAATAATCACATAATATCACCAGTAGAATGCTGGTAGGTATTGTAAATACTTAGACTGCAGACTGTGCTAGCTTACGGCGCAACGAAAAGTAAAATAAACAAATAACAAATTAAGTTTCATAAAATTTGTTAAAGTACTATTTTTACAAAGACCATCTGACCGCTATATATATATATATATACGCTATAAAAAGGTATAGTCCGTGTCAAACGTTTTAACCGCTCTAAAGTAGATGCGCAGAACACAAATTTAGGTATCAGAGGAACGTAGCGAGGTAAAAGGAGAGCAAGCTCTCCCCCTATTTCACCAACGTTAACACATGTGTCCTTTCAGTACTAGTTTCAGTACAGTCGTATTCAGAATAGTTTTATTGTTGTTAATTACACGTCATTGCTATTTTCGTTGTTGTCTATTTCTTGTATATCTGTCATTATTACAAAACCCTTCGAAAAATGATGTTTCTATGAAAGGCGTCGTTTATTTTATTTTAATTTCAAATTATTTATTTCTTATGTATGTATTTTATTCACAATAACGGTATTGTAACACGCATGATATCTGCACAATATATGCTACTAGATATATACTACAGATAAAAACAAATACTGCATAAGGGGATCATTCAATCAAGTACGCGATCACTCAAAACTCACAAACCAGGTGATTAAATGTTATTTGGATTTAATTACAACTGACAAATACATGATGTCGCGAACTATTAATAGTTTAGCTTTATCATTTAGTTCGTCCATTTCTACTTTTTACTGTTATTTAATTACCCCAATAATGATTTAATTTTTATTGTTTGTTCGTTTTTATCTCTAATTCTTTGAAAATATTCTATATATCTTGTATGTATGTATATGTCTGCTCAATTCATATAAACAAGTTTTCGTAATCCAACTGTTAAACCGTTTATAAGACGACACAATCGGAATCAAAGTTTCATTTAACATACACAACATCTTCTTAAAGTAGTAACATGGTCGTTATACTGATACATTTTTATTATTTAATGTAACAGGCAAAGATCTACTTGAATCATAACTCATTAAAACCTTATAAACTGTACGTATTATGTCGAGACAAGTTAAGGATTAATAAACGTAAATGTTAAATTTCTATAATAATATTCTGAATTTGTTTTATATTAACCTCTTGACTGTACTATGCGCAAGCCCGAACTTAAAGCTATATTCAGACCGGCCAAAAACGATGACTTGGACATACACATACATACATGTAAAAAAAACTTACAGTATGAATAAATATGTAATTATCATCGGCCCGAGATAAATTTTAGAATGACACAAAATCCGGTTAGAACGGCCTCGTTGTTTACAAATATATATTGACTGCGCATGCAAACATATAGGTTGAAATATATAATCCAGCTGAAAAAATCGATCATAGAGTGGCAAAACAATCATCAAAAAAACAAACAAAACATCGAACACAGACTACAAAAATCTATACATTTCCAGCTACTTGGTGTATAGAGCAGCAGCCCTATCCGCCCATTATGGTAGGGTCGGACCTATATTGTAACATATTTTTCATTACATGAGCATCTAAATAAAAATCCTGAATTGATATGAAATACCATACGATTTCACTGATTAGGTAATGCAACAAATACAAGTAAAAAATTAGATAGACATTAGTAGTCCGGTGAAGCTTTTACAGCCTGTCAGGCCAATAGCTTGGGGTGTAAGTGGTGTCAAATAACATCTAAGACTTGAGACATTCAAGCCAACCTCACCTGCACGTGGTGCACCCTGCTGAATAACGAACGAGGCAATGGCGAAAGCGGGGTGGTAGGGTTTTACAACCTGACTAGGTCGCAACCATCATGTATATGGCGAAAAAGCCCGTCATAGTGATTCGCTTCGGCGAGTTGCGTTTCGGGATCAGCCTGTGCATATCTAGCTTTTCGCAGGCCGGCATGACAGTGGCGACCGGCGATGGATAGTGTGTCACTCGGTCGCCATTATTTTTGGATTGTACTGTGCTTACCATCAGGCACAGTTCGAAAAAAACAAGATAAATCAGTTCGAAAAAAAAAGAAAACAGTGCGTCTGTTTGAAAAAAAGAAGATAAATATTAAAAAATTAACTAATAAGCTATGAAATGGGGAGATCTTAACTGATATTATAGCTACGAATGTGAGTTTCTTTATTAGTTGTACAGATTAATTACTGGACAAATCATCAAGAAATTTTATGTATAGCTTGTTAGGGGTATAACAAAAAGACATAGGGTACTTTACAACCAGAAAAAAAAGTACTGTTCTTGAGGAATAAGTCAATTATAGATTAACGCAGGCGAAGCCATGGACAAAAGTAGTACGCTATAAAAGCACATTAGTAACATAAAATAAGTTTTACAACTGGGTGTCGCGTGTCGTGCTGTCGAATACCGAACAACCAAAATCACGCAGGTCTAACAACTAACGTGCATATTTCAATTCTCTGTATGTATTATATTAATCTAGGTCGTAATTTAGGTCATACTTTGCCCTGGAAAAACTTAGATAGTACTATATGACAATTGATATAATTATATCGTCCTACCTTTGTATTAGTACATCTATACTAATATTATAAAACTGGAGGGTTTGTTTATTTGGTTGGTTGGTTGAATACGCTAATATCAGGTACTACTAGCCCGATTTGAAAAATTATTTCTGTGTTAGATAGCTCATTTATCGAGGGAGGTTATAGACTATATCATCACGCTACGGCCGATACAAGCGGAGCACCAATGAAGAACGTTTCAAAAATGTTTTTTGAAGTGAAATTTCTTTAAAATCGTTGTGATTTCAAACCGGATGCAACGGAAAAAACGACAGGTAAGAGACACAAATACAAAAATTAGTGAGCCAGAGCGAGAGAGCAAATGTCGGTATGTATGTATATTGCACACTGTTTAATGCTTGCTTGTATTTGAGTATTTAACGTGCGTTAGTGTATGTGAATAGTACGTGAGCTAATACTACTGTACACTGTATGCGGCTGCGTATTACAGTTTTTTAGTAAGAAGTCGGCGTGGTGTGTTATTATTTAACAGTGTTTGTGAGTATTTTTATATCTTGTTGTGCTAAATAATAAATTCATTTTTAAACAAATAAACTTTGTAATTATCCTACCCTTGTTATATATATTCATCTCATTGTTTTGTCGATTTACTGAAGTTTCACTTCTATCAAGTTGTGAAATCCCATGTGTGAATCGCACACACACTTTTTTTTTATTAATTCCAACTGACTGGGACCAGCATTTATTTATATATACGTACATGAATAAGTCCTGTGTATGTATGTTTGTAATTCGGCCAAACAGCTTAACCGACTCTAGTTATTCTTTGGGGTCACCCGGTTGGTTTCTGACTATAGTTGGATTCGGTAGTTGGCGCTTCTGTCGAGGCGTAGATGTTTTTTAACTTTACAATTTTGTTTTTCTTTTGGTCTTATGTTACAACATATGGTAGCAAATTTTCAACCCACAAGTATCTTTCAATTTTTTAATTCCTTTTATTTATAATTTATTCAGGGCTGTGGAGATACGATAAAAAATAACATAATAATTTACATAAACTGTAAGTAATTACAAGCAATTTATATAAACAATCCGAGTTATATTTTACATCAATCCTATTTTAAGGTTACTAGTAGAGAAGAAGTGCTTGCATGAACCAAATGTGTGAGATAATATATCTGTAGAAGATCTCTTCATCGTAAATGGTCTCTCGTTACGTTATCATATCATAAGTTAAGTATAGATGGTACTAGGGGTTATATTGCAACTAGCAGGCCCGGAAGACGTTGTCCCGCCCTGATTATAAAAGAATCCATAACAAATTATATACCAAAACCTTCCTCGTGAATCACTTTATCTACTGGTGAACCGCATGAAAATCCTTTCAGTACTTTTTGAGTTTATCGCAAACAGACAGACAGACGCGGCAGGGGACTTCCTTTATACTATGTAATGATAATGAATTACACTAACTAATATAGATGTGAATGTGATTTTATTTGTTAGATGGTAGATTCAAGTTAGATGTGTTTGGCCGTGAAGATATTTACAATACAAATATAGTTTTTATTAGTCGCTCGATAGTCGAACTAAGGTGCATATTTCAAGAGGTCTATTTATATCTTGATAGTATTATTATTATTATTTACTATCATATTATTCTCAACACTTAACCGTTCTAACAAAACAAACACATATGATAACATTTAAAACCCCATTCAGTTGTTATAAACCAAAGCATATTGTGGTTTGGTTTATATTTTTTATAGGTACTTGAAATCTTAATATATTTCCTTCTATTATAATTGATATATAAGAGAATACAAAACATATATATTTTAATATTCGTAATAGTAATAAAATAATAAATATAAACTTTTAAACAGAAATAAGGATTTGTCAAGTAATTAAATAATAAATTATAGAGAATTTTTAATCTTAGTAACAATTTACAGACCAAAACCTATTTAATAAAATCTTGTCATCTCACAATGATATCTAGGAATTAATAAAAAAAATCCTTGGCCTTACATTCGAATATTTAGATCTTACTTTCACGGTAAGCCTGTTTACTTTTTCTGCAATATCCTATGAGATACGAGATAGTTGAGAGAGGTAAGAACCATAAAAATGTTGGGTTCTGAGAATATTACGCGAGCTCCGCCTGAAATACGCTTAGGTACATATGGCTACGTAGCCCTGCATCCATTTACATACGTTACATTGCCGTGTGACGACCGGCTCTCAACGAAATTGCTTTTAGCTTTTTCCAACCATAAAAAGAACCCGCACGTTTAATGCGTTCAAAGTCACATGAAACTGCATTTATGATGCAAGTAAAGCATTTATAAGAAATATTAGCTCGAAGTAAGATGTCGGCGTGTGAATGAAATATTTAACAACCTTTTTGGTATACTACTCTCTCAATTAATATTGTAATAGTGAATGTAACTTTATTTATCAGCCGTCCAAGCTTCAATACTCAACCGTTCTTCGCGAAACTACGCATATGTTATGTCAGTAATACGGAAAAAGACATGGGGTACCTTCCACCCTGAAAAAAAGTACTGTTATTAGGAGGGCTAGATTAAATTAACATGAGTCCGTGCGAAGTCGCGAACAACAGCTTGTAATTTATATCTATAGTTTATCTTTATTATATTTGAAGTGTTTAGATAATATTGAGTTAGGCGTTAATACAATTTGAGTATCAATAATCACATAATATCACCAGTAGAATGCTGGTAGGTATTGTAAATACTTAGACTGCAGACTGCGTTAGCTTACCGCGAAACGCAAAGTAAAATAAACAAATAACAAATTAAGTTTCATAAAATTTGTTAAAGTACTATTTTTACAAAGACCATCTGACCGCTATATATATATACGCTATAAATAGGTACAAAATTAAAAAAAAACTTACAGAATGAATAAATTTGGACTTAATTATCATCGGCCCAAGATAAATTTTAGAATGACACAAAATCCGATTAGAACGGCCTCGTTGTTTACAAATATATATTGACTGTGCATGCAAACATACAAGTTAAAATATATAATCCAGCTGAAAAAATCGATCAGAGAGTGGCAAACAAAACATCGGACACAGTGGTGGCAGAGCCACGCTGAAACTATTACTGGTTTTAGCATGAATGGGTCGGCTCGTCCGGGGTAGTACCACCCTCTCACAGAAAACCGACGTGAAGTAACAGTGCTTGCATTGTTGCGTTTCGTTCGGTCAGTGAGAGCGCCGGAGGCCCACCTCCCCCTCCCCTCTCCTCTCCCACTCCCTCCCCTAACCGTTCCCCCAAAGGGTGGCAACGCACTTGCGACTCCTCTGGTGTTGTTAGTGTCCATGGACGGTGGTGATCACTTAACATCCGGTGACCCACCTGTTCGTTTGTCACCAGTGACATAAAAAAAAAAACAAAAAAAATCTTTACATTTCCAGCTACTTGGCGTATAGAACAGCATCCACCATCCCATCCACCCATTATGGTAGGGTTGGACCTATATTGTAACATATTTTTCATTACATGAGCATCTAAATAAAAATCCGGAATTGATATGAAGTACCATACGATTTCACTGATTAGGTTTGTTTTATATTAACCTCTTGACTGTACTATGCGCAAGCCCGAACTTAAAGCTATATTCAGACCGGCCAAAAACGATGACTTGGACATACACATACATACATGTAAAAAAAACTTACAGTATGAATAAATATGTAATTATCATCGGCCCGAGATAAATTTTAGAATGACACAAAATCCGGTTAGAACGGCCTCGTTGTTTACAAATATATATTGACTGCGCATGCAAACATATAGGTTGAAATATATAATCCAGCTGAAAAAATCGATCATAGAGTGGCAAAACAATCATCAAAAAAACAAACAAAACATCGAACACAGACTACAAAAATCTATACATTTCCAGCTACTTGGTGTATAGAGCAGCAGCCCTATCCGCCCATTATGGTAGGGTCGGACCTATATTGTAACATATTTTTCATTACATGAGCATCTAAATAAAAATCCTGAATTGATATGAAATACCATACGATTTCACTGATTAGGTAATGCAACAAATACAAGTAAAAAATTAGATAGACATTAGTAGTCCGGTGAAGCTTTTACAGCCTGTCAGGCCAATAGCTTGGGGTGTAAGTGGTGTCAAATAACATCTAAGACTTGAGACATTCAAGCCAACCTCACCTGCACGTGGTGCACCCTGCTGAATAACGAACGAGGCAATGGCGAAAGCGGGGTGGTAGGGTTTTACAACCTGACTAGGTCGCAACCATCATGTATATGGCGAAAAAGCCCGTCATAGTGATTCGCTTCGGCGAGTTGCGTTTCGGGATCAGCCTGTGCATATCTAGCTTTTCGCAGGCCGGCATGACAGTGGCGACCGGCGATGGATAGTGTGTCACTCGGTCGCCATTATTTTTGGATTGTACTGTGCTTACCATCAGGCACAGTTCGAAAAAAACAAGATAAATCAGTTCGAAAAAAAAAGAAAACAGTGCGTCTGTTTGAAAAAAAGAAGATAAATATTAAAAAATTAACTAATAAGCTATGAAATGGGGAGATCTTAACTGATATTATAGCTACGAATGTGAGTTTCTTTATTAGTTGTACAGATTAATTACTGGACAAATCATCAAGAAATTTTATGTATAGCTTGTTAGGGGTATAACAAAAAGACATAGGGTACTTTACAACCAGAAAAAAAAGTACTGTTCTTGAGGAATAAGTCAATTATAGATTAACGCAGGCGAAGCCATGGACAAAAGTAGTACGCTATAAAAGCACATTAGTAACATAAAATAAGTTTTACAACTGGGTGTCGCGTGTCGTGCTGTCGAATACCGAACAACCAAAATCACGCAGGTCTAACAACTAACGTGCATATTTCAATTCTCTGTATGTATTATATTAATCTAGGTCGTAATTTAGGTCATACTTTGCCCTGGAAAAACTTAGATAGTACTATATGACAATTGATATAATTATATCGTCCTACCTTTGTATTAGTACATCTATACTAATATTATAAAACTGGAGGGTTTGTTTATTTGGTTGGTTGGTTGAATACGCTAATATCAGGTACTACTAGCCCGATTTGAAAAATTATTTCTGTGTTAGATAGCTCATTTATCGAGGGAGGTTATAGACTATATCATCACGCTACGGCCGATACAAGCGGAGCACCAATGAAGAACGTTTCAAAAATGTTTTTTGAAGTGAAATTTCTTTAAAATCGTTGTGATTTCAAACCGGATGCAACGGAAAAAACGACAGGTAAGAGACACAAATACAAAAATTAGTGAGCCAGAGCGAGAGAGCAAATGTCGGTATGTATGTATATTGCACACTGTTTAATGCTTGCTTGTATTTGAGTATTTAACGTGCGTTAGTGTATGTGAATAGTACGTGAGCTAATACTACTGTACACTGTATGCGGCTGCGTATTACAGTTTTTTAGTAAGAAGTCGGCGTGGTGTGTTATTATTTAACAGTGTTTGTGAGTATTTTTATATCTTGTTGTGCTAAATAATAAATTCATTTTTAAACAAATAAACTTTGTAATTATCCTACCCTTGTTATATATATTCATCTCATTGTTTTGTCGATTTACTGAAGTTTAAGTCTATCGTGTGTGAATCGCACACACACCTTTTTTTTCATTTTGAGAACTTCCGTTGATTGTTAGCGTTAGACCAAAGTAACTATTCCACGCGGATGAAGTTGCGGGCAGAAGCTAGTTAGAAATAAGTGTATCCTTACTTATTATTATAAATGCGAAAGTTTGTTTGTTTGTTACGCCTTCATGCATTTACTGTTTAAGGGATCATCATGAATTTGTTCATACACGTTGTCACGAGTTCAGAAAAGCAAATAAGGCACTACTCATTCAGAAAAATGTACTAATCCAAAGTGATAGATCAAATCTGAATTAACGCGAGAGAAGCAGTGAAAAAAAGCTAGTTGACTATAATTCAGATAATTAAGTATATCGCGTAATACACCGATGTCTGTTAAACTGACATTAGACAAAATAGGAATAAACTTTTGCCAGGACATTGGTATTTGTCACAGCATCTTGGCTGAACCCTGTTTTATAGGTAATTTTAATTTTAGTTATTTATGATGTATATTTTCCTATATACGCACCGTTTCAACAATGTAAGCTTATCCAAAAGTGTTTATTTCAGAATAACAATACATAATATAAAATTGTCAGATGAAACTCAATTGCATCAGGCGGCCCTCATGCTTGTTTGCTACGGTCGTGGTATAAAAAAAATCATAGAAAAACTTAAAAGAAGTTAACTACAAAATAAAACCATTACAATTAATAACAATATATTAATTGCTTGTTTATTATTAAAAAAGACATACCTATGCTACGAGTATTGTACCTACTAGAACAAATTATTATTATTATAATAGTTCTGTTTTTCAATTACTTATTGTATGACTGTACAAAGTCACAAAATAATATGAAATGCAAAATAACATGTTTGTAACGACACTGTGGGGATAAAAGTCAACGGTCACAGTTTTATGGCTCGTTGTTTAGCTAATCGAGATACAACGTAAACTACGTAACCGCCTTCCATCACATTAAACGAAATGAAATAAATTCTAAATTAATAGCTAATTTACGACCGATGAAGGAATTCGCTTAATTAGAAAAACAAACACAGAAATTACACATATCTACATATAAATAACCTAGCTTCTGCTCGCGACTTCGCGTAGAATAACTTTGGGCTAACGCTAATAAGTAGCGGATGCTCTCAAAAGGATAAAATACCCCGATTTTGAAACATTCTTCATTGGTGCTCCACTCTTATTGGCATTAGCTTGATGATATATAACCTATAGCCTTCCTCGATAAATGAGCTATCTTACACTGAAAGAAATCGGACCAGTAGTTCCTGAGATTAACGCGTTCAACCAAACAAACAAACAAATCCTCCAGCTTATAATATTAGTATAAATTTGTTTGTCGTTACTCAATATCTCCGAAATGGTTTAATCGAAACATTTATTTTCGGATAGAGGATTAAAGGTTTCATATTATTCCTCTTTTTCTTAGTAGTGAACCAGCAATGATAAATTTTGACATACCATACAATTGGTTACGATTTTATTACAAAAAAGTTAAATACGTATTGAATACCCTGACTTTTAAAAGGTATCATATTAAATGTACCGCGGTCGCTGAATGTTCGCCATCTTGTTCTTTTGTCTCGCTTTGGTTACATTAGGTAAGACTTGTGAAAAAGGATAACGCGAACTTGCCTCGGGCGAGCGCGGTGCATTTATTAGCAAACTTTTTTAAACCAAGTATTTAATACGTATTTAACTTTTTTGTAATAACACGGATTGTGGTTAAATTTTAATCAAATTAAAAACATTTAGAAACCATAACCATACTTATTTTGGGCTAACGCTAATACGCAGCGGATGCTCTCAAAAGGAAAAAATACCCCGATTTTGAAACATTCTTCATTGGTGCTCCACTCTTATTGGCATTAGCTTGATGATATATAACCTATAGCCTTCCTCGATAAATGAGCTATCTTATACTGAAAGAAATCGGACCAGTAGTTCCTGAGATTAACGCGTTCAACCAAACAAACAAACAAATCCTCCAGCTTATAATATTAGTATAAATTTGTTTGTCAATATCTCCGAAATGGTTTAGTCGAAACATTTATTTTCGGATAGAGGATAAAGGTTTCATATTATTCCTCTTTTTCTTAGTAGTGAACCAGTAATGATAAAATTTGACATACCATACAATTGGTAACGGTGTTATTAAAAGTTAAATACGTATTGAACCCTGGTTTTTTAAAAGGTATCATATTAAATGTACCGCGGTCGCTGAATGTTCGCCATCTTTTGTCTCGCTTTGGTTACATTAGGTAAGACTTGTGAAAAAGGATAACGCGAACTTGCTTCGGGCGATCGCGGTGCATTTATTAGCAAATTTTTTTTAAACCAAGTATTTAATACGTATTTAACTTTTTTGTAATAACACGGATTGTGGTTAAATTTTAATCATTTTTGTAACATTTAGAAATTAAGAGAAAGGTTTCGATTATTAACACTAAAACTATTTTTGCTTGAATTAATTCAAATACATTACCATTTCAAATATATTTTAACGTTACATTGGAAAGGAATAGAAAAATAAAGAAAAACCTAAATAAATGGATTTTTTTAATACATTTTGCAAATAAAGCATCAGATTTAATATTATTTGCCCTTATCGCCCCGCTAAAGCAAACAGTGTGTTGAAGTGTAACACTTAATAATTTCAAGAAACAACCACAACCAACACTTAATTATCAAAAACTATGAAAATTATTTCAATTAAAATAAATAATAAAAACCATTAACGTAGAAATCCACTTATCGCTTCCATTGAAAATAATTCTAGAATTCCTCGAAACTCCGCAGTGTAATTAAGGTCTTACTTGACAAAGTTAATGACTTATCCAGTTAGTGTTAAGTTCCTCAAATTAAAATGTAATAATGTTTTTGAGTAGTTACGAATATTTCAGTACAAAATTTAATATAAACTTTAGAGTTCTTTTTTAACAAATATTGCCGACGGAAAGGAATGAATAATACCTGGCTTTTTAAATTTTGATTTTTAATTTTGAATCGCTTTTTTCAATTTCTACGGACACTTACAACCGTGATCTTATTAAAATGCATATATATATTTGCGTGTCAGTGTTTAGAAATGAGTAACCACTGATATAACCCAGTTATCAATTTAAGTGATCAACTTCAACGAGCGTGTTCAAGCACGGTGTCTATTGACGAAACCTCGAATCCTTGGCAATGAGTCGGAGCTCGTGGCATGGTGGTAGGACTTCTTTTAAACACGCCTGGCTAGCTACCACCGTCATGTTTAAAATCACTCGCCAAGTAACTTTAATGGTGGTAGAGCCACGTTAAAACTATTACTGGTTTCAGCATGAATGGGTCGGCTCGTCCGGGGTAGTACCACCCTTTCATAGAAAATCGACGTGAAATAACAGTGCTTGCGTTGTTGCGTTTCGTACGGTCAGTGAAAGCGCCGGAGGGCCACCTCCCCTCCCCTCTCCTCTCTCTCCCCTCTCCCTCCCCTCTCCTCTCCTCTCTCCTCTCCCCTAACCCATCCCCCAAAGGGTGGCAACGCTCTTGCGACTCCTCTGGTGTTGTTAGTGTCCATGGACGGCGGTGATCACTTAACATCAGGTGACTCACCTGTTCGTTTGCCACCTATGATGTAAAAAAAAACTATGTTTTCCGGCAACTGCAGTTTAGAGCCAGTCCTTTTAGGTTTAGTGTGTTTACCATTCTAGACCGCTTCTTCATTTAACATCAGGTGAGATTGTGGTCAAAAGCTATTTCCTATGAGGTATAAAAAAATATCAATTTTATCCCACCCAATGAATGAAAATGAATTGTTTTACATTCATAAATGTACTAAAATGTGTTATATCTTTTATCAATATTTACATAGTATAAATCAAGGTCCCCTATCGCGTCTGTCTGTCTGTCTGTTCGCGATAAACTCAAAAACTACTGAACGGATTTTCATGCAGCTTTACTCGTAGGTAAAGTGATTCGTGAGGAAGATTTTGGTATATAATTTGTGAAGATTTTTGTATTATCAGCGCGGGATAACGTCCGCCCGGCCCGCTAGTATTTAATAATATAAAACATCAACCAACCACCCAGTGTGTGGAAAATATGACGCTAAATGGGTTTTTACCAGTGATAGAAGTCGATAAAATACGAATCTTGCTAAAATTATGGAAAGATTTTTCTATCCTTGACTATGCTTATATCGGTAAAACACAATATACAAATATTTCATTTTCGTACGATGTTATTCTTATGTCATCATGACTTATAATGCTGTTATTTAAATTCATGTGCAATTCATATAAGTCGGTCTTCGTCGCTTTTGATTACTTCTTATCTTAAACCTCTCCACTGAATTCTAATGAAAACGGTTTGCTGTTTCTTGGAAATCTCGTGTTTAATTGGAATTTATTGTGAGACGTTTTTGTTTTTTTATCTCGGCTTCATTTTTTCATTATTGCTTATCCGCTAATCATCTAACGCTTATCCCCTCTAAGTAACTCTATTTCGTGTCGACCCCGACGCAACGTGATTTATGTCAGATATCATAACATATACTTAAAATTATTCACGCAATCCATCCATATTTTATTCGGTCATCCTCTGCTCCTATATCCGTGACACGTAACTCTTAAATGCATGATTATTTTTACCCAAATACTTGTATATACAGGATCATAAAAATAACGAAAACATTGTTTGTAAACAGTATTATCAATTTTTTTCAAGTTAAGTTTTCCAAAATGATACACTACGTAGAATGAAGAATGCGTCAATCTAAATGGTTCATTAAAAACGAACGGATTTATGTACTTCATTAAATTTTTATATCGTTTAAATGCATCGATTTATAGTAGCATACGCCCAATAGTATTTCACAAAGCTTAGTACTTAGGACTTAGAAATTATAGACAATGTTTAATTTTCGAGGTTTTTCGAGGGTTAAAACTATTATTACTTAACCCCAACAACTCTTTTGTCGATTTAAGTTACATGTGTTAAATTTTTACATTATTGTTATCCCCTAGGGAACAACGTAGTTATATGCAACCTACACAATAAAAAATTGAGTATGCCGTAAAGACACACGATCGAAGTGAAACTTTTGTATTATAGGGAAACATTTTAATTATTCATGAATCACTTTTTAATTGAATAAGATTGTGTTTAATAATCGCCATGATGTGCCGCTTGAACGAATACACGCAACCACGGACAACTAGAAGAAAGAAATCTAGAAGAGCACACTTCTCACTGTTTTTCAATACAGGAAGAAAGAGTGATACTACTCCCACTCAACCCGACTCAGTGTTTACCCCCAACCACTTTTCGTCACACGAAAAATCAAATGAAAAATACTTTATGCAGTTTAGGCTCTAATAAGGCGCCTATTAACGTCCAAACTACCACCGGTTCGGTGAAAAGATTGGTCATCGAGAAGAACTGGCAAGAAACTCGATTGGGTACATCTTTTTAACATATATATTTCCAATACATCATACAATCGTTTTTAGTGGATGCACATAGAGGAGTCAATTCCAGACGTCACCATCGTTCACATATTGATCCACTCTAAAATAAGCTTTTGACACCAAAACCTGCTTGACGTGGCGCTTAAATGTACAATCCGGCAAATCGGTAACACGCTTTGGACCTTTATTGTAAAACCTAACACTATTACCTAAAAATCTATTACTGGTTTTGTTAAGTCTGAAACATGGGACGACCAGTTTGTTAAAGTTTCTAGTATTTAGATCATGCCGATCTTTTACAAAACGCCGTTTTTCAAAGTTTTTAGAGACAAAAAAACTATAAAAGCCGTCCCTTAAACAGTTCAATACTAAGTCACTAAGAAAAATCCTCATCCAACAGTAAAAGTCTCTTTATCGGATCAGTGATTTCGATCGTTAACCTTTTATCATGAACAAAAAACATACCCTTCGATTATATGTTTAGATTTACTAAAAAAATGTAAAGCTAAAAGATCATATCAGACTTCGTAACTATATATAATAACCATAAATATATAGTGGCACAACAAAATAATCCCAAATCATACACCACAACATGACAATTATGTTGTACCGACCCGTACTTAGGTGGGATAAGGGTAATAAGAAGATGTTAAGATTTACTAAATGTATTTTAAACTAGCAACCACACTCTACTTTTTATATTACAATATAAGAGAGACGAACTTCTTAGCATTCAATGCATTCACCGTGCGGGTGCCGGGTCCATCGTGTGGCCGAGGGAGAAACTCAGAGCAGTTCCCAGGACTTGCGACCCAGGTGTAGGTTTAAGGAGGCCCCCTTTGAGATGCGCATCAACGCTCACCTTCACTGCTCGAGTTTCCCGCCCTGCCTAGCCAAATTTGGTAGGAACCTGTTAGTGCAGCCTTTGATACTCGTTCTAAAATAGAACTTACTGCAGTTCTCGACAGGCCAAGGTCCTTCTGAAGGTTATAGAGAGATTTTGCTGGTATACCTCTCGCTCCTACTTCTACCGCGTATAAATTAACCACATAGCCATTTTTATTTAGTTCGTTAGTTAGATCGTAATATTTATTTAATTTGATTGTGTGGTCTTTAGGAATGTTGGTTTCCCACGGTACCGTAAGTTCTACTAGTAATATAATTTCTTTACAATATCCGTATAACTTAGTTTTCTATCAGTGAAGGATTTTCAGAATCATACCTATTAGTTTAACGATATAAACGTTCTTTGTAGATATTACGCCGACCTAATTAAGCTCCAAGTAGATTCATTATTATTACAGTATTATATTATACATAAGGACTATTAGTTATTATTAGTTCCTTTTACAAGACCCTGTTTCCAGGACATACTGATTGTTAAAAATGTTTCCAGAGGTTAGCGATAGTGACTGCAACACAGTTGTTACTTACAACTACAGCAGTTACTAGCGTTCATATAATTATGTATACTGAAATAAAATAAAATCCAATGGGATTTTAATAATTTAACGTAATTAATTTAATAGTCTTGTGAGAGTTAGAAAATTTAATTCAATATCTACCATTTTTTTAAATAAGATATTAGTTATATTTTCAGAATATATAGTTTTATAATTTTATACCTCATGTACTTTTTCAGTTTTAAACTTCAATGTGATGCCGTTCATATAAATATTCTTAAAAATATAAATAAAATGATACGGGACTTCAGTTATGCGTCACGTATGCATGACGCAAAAATTACTGGATACAATTTTTTAGTTTTACTTCTTAGACAGGTCTTTATCTTGTTCTTATCAAGATATCTTAATTTTATATGAAGTTATAAGTAAACTACGATTTTTAGATTACACTTTCAGCTATGTGTTTTCTTGGCATGGAGAAGTGGGACAAGCGGTGTGGTGCTTATGCTTTTCTCTCTCTTTAAAAACATGCTTAAGATAATAAATGACGCAGATGAAGTAGCGGGATCAGCTAGTAGGTAATATAAGTATGCGAGGATAAATTAAACATTCAATAGTTTAAAATACAGTATCCTATAGGCGATTGCCTTTTTGGGAGTTAAGTCAAGAAACGGTGTAACTATTAACATCTCCATGCAAAGGTTATTTGTATACCTAAGACACACATATATTTTATATATAGGCCCCGAGGACGTTGTCCTGCCTTTATAGTAAGAAAAGCCTAAAATTCAACCGCAGCGCCACCTATATATTGTGAATCTAAACAATTCTTATATCCACGTGAACTCAAATTTGAAATTGTAAATTGAAAAAAAATTCATCAAAATCTGTGCAAGTTTAGGAGTTCAGTCACATACACACGGACAGAAGAATTATATATAGAGTTATAGATACAAATTAAATTGAACTGTCTCTTTTATTTGGGTCGATGTTCGAAAGTACTGAACCGATTTTAACAAGACTTTAATAACAGATAAAAACTTTTCAGAGTATGACCTAAGTTAATTATCCTACTATTAAGTTAATTATTACTTATCCTAAGCTGTAATGTTGAAATTGTATTATTAACGTAAAATGTTAACATTAGGGTTATAGAAGTCATGTGGTAATAAAAAAGTTACATTAACAAATATAAGTATCAATAAACAATCCAGAGTAATATACATAGTTCCAGCAGAGAACAAAAGCCGATACTGAAATAAAATAAAATCCAATGGGATTTTAATAATTTAACGTAATTAATTTAATAGCCTTGTGAGAATTAGAAAATTTAATTCAATACCTACCATTTTTTTAATAAGAAACTTTTTTCGTAAACTTGACATATTCTTCAAATAAGGGTTATATTTTCAGAATATATAGTTCCAAACAATTTTATACCTCGTGTACTTTTTCAGTTTTAAACTTCATTGTGATGCTACTCATATAAACATTCTTTAACATATAAATAAAATGATACGGGTCTGCCGTTATGCGTCACGTGTGCATGACGCAAAAATTACTGGATACATTTTTTTACTTCTTAGACAGTTGGTCTTTATCTTGTTCTTATCAAGATATCTTATTAAGTTATATGAAAACTACGATTTGTAGATTACACTTTTAGCGATGTGTTTTCTTGGGATGGAGAAGTGGGACAAGCGATGTGGCGCTTATGCTTTTTTCTCTATTTAAAAACATATTCTTAAGATTATAAATGCCGCAGATGAAGTCGTGAGATCAGCTAGTAGGTAATATAAGTATGCGAGGATAAATTAAACATACAATAGTTTAAAATACAGTATCCTATAGGCGCTATAGCCTTTTTGGGAGATAAGTCAAGAAACGGTGTAACTATTAACGTGTTAACATCTCCATGCAAAGGTTATTTGTATACTTAAGACACACACATATTTTATATATAGGCCCAGAGGACGTTGTCCTGCCTTTATAGTAAGAAAAGCCTAAAATTCAACCGCAGCGCCACCTATATATTGTGAATCTAAACAATTCTTATATCCACGTGAACTCAAATTTGAAATTGTAAATTGAAAAAAAATTCATCAAAATCTGTGCAAGTTTAGGAGTTCAGTCACATACACACGGACAGAAGAATTATATATAGAGTTATAGATACAAATTAAATTGAACTGTCTCTTTTATTTGGGTCGATGTTCGAAAGTACTGAACCGATTTTAACAGGACTTTAATAACAGATAAAAACTTTTCAGAGTATGACCTAAGTTAATTATCCTACTATTAAGTTAATTATTACTTATCCTAAGCTGTTATGTATGCGAGGATAAATTAAACATTCAATAGTTTAAAATACAGTATCCTATAGGCGCTATAGCCTTTTTGGGAGATAAGTCAAGAAACGGTGTAACTATTAACGTGTTAACATCTCCATGCAAAGGTTATTTGTATACTTAAGACACACACATATTTTATATATAGGCCCAGAGGACGTTGTCCTGCCTTTATAGTAAGAAAAGCCTAAAATTCAACCGCAGCGCCACCTATATATTGTGAATCTAAACAATTCTTATATCCACGTGAACTCAAATTTGAAATTGTAAATTGAAAAAAAATTCATCAAAATCTGTGCAAGTTTAGGAGTTCAGTCACATACACACGGACAGAAGAATTATATATAGAGTTATAGATACAAATTAAATTGAACTGTCTCTTTTATTTGGGTCGATGTTCGAAAGTACTGAACCGATTTTAACAAGACTTTAATAACAGATAAAAACTTTTCAGAGTATGACCTAAGTTAATTATCCTACTATTAAGTTAATTATTACTTATCCTAAGCTGTAATGTTGAAATTGTATTATTAACGTAAAATGTTAACATTAGGGTTATAGAAGTCATGTGGTAATAAAAAAGTTACATTAACAAATATAAGTATCAATAAACAATCCAGAGTAATATACATAGTTCCAGCAGAGAACAAAAGCCGCAGGTTCCAGCTAGTCCACAAAAAAAATTGGAATTTGGACTCTTAAAAGGGGGCTTAGCTTTTTGCTTTTTGTTTCAGTGAATTTTAAAAAGTTACATAATACCTATTGTAGTTTTATATTCCATACCATAATATTTTACTCATTTCCTATAAAATTCGTTTAACGAATACACCTCGTTATGAAATTAAATTTCAGTCGCAACTAAAATTCGGAGTATAGCATAATAAGGTCTCATGTGTAGAGTATTGTATGATTTTATAAATTGTGTTTCACGCAGCCTTTATTAAGTGAAAATCACATCCTTATTCAATTATTTACAAACACAGTAACTCAGACTCTCATTGTTTTAGTATCTTACGTAACAATAATTCCCGATGTATACTTAATAAAAAGGCCAACGACTTAGAGACGGTAATTTAACGAAATATCCATAGTATTCGCGTTATAAGATAGATTGTAGCTTTGTTAAATAACAATATACGCTATAGAATGTAGTAATAAGAGTTTAATAGAATTACTTTTACTTTAATGAAAGTTATCGTTTCGTAGCTCGAGGCCACGATTGAGGCGCACAACTGTCTGCGGCCGAACGGCGTAGACGGCGCGTAGCATCCGCAACCGTAGCCGCATTGGAAACCGTAAAGATCCAGACGAAAATTCCATACATATTATATTCGACCAAGATCGTCCTTGAATTTTTGATTCCACTGCCTATTACGTCTTCTACATCTACTGTACTTGATAACAGCCTCAGAACTCTATGGATCAAGATTTCTGAATAAAACCATTTGAATAGTAGAACCAATTCTAAAGTCGATTCTAAATTTAAGAATTCGTTTACTATATTACTCCTTAAGATATAAGGAGTTGTTAGTAGGTAACTATATGTATTTAAATATAATCATATTTGTAAATACATTAACATTATAAACTAAAAATATTATTTTGTTTTATTTTACTAACGTATAGAAATGAAGTCGACTTGTTTCAGCATACTTTAGATTACTGTTTTTTGACAAGATCATGATGTAAATCAGTTAACTTTTAATTAGCACAACAAATTATGCGGATCATAATGATGATAAATAAAATGTGACAGTTCCTATATATAAATATGTCGTTAGTAGAACCTGGAAAGAGCAGAAAAGCGAGGGAAAACGTAGTGATGGCGGCGCCGGTGCGGTGGCGACAGTAACGACAGCCCAGTGCCGCAGCCAGCGCGTCGTCCTTGCCGCCGGTAATACATGCTAGTCACGCGAGCGAGGTCGATAGCGGCCGCCGAACAGCCTCCGCGTCAATTATTCAGCACGGCACCGTCGCCGCCACGCACCCGGACAAAGAAAGAGCGCGCGCACTGCGCTGACACCTACCGGCGGTCCGCGCCCAGCCGCAACGTCTTCCCGATGAGCCGGAAGCGGTTCCCACACGCAGCACACTCTATATCCCGTATCACTGGAAACGTTCACCACAAGGGAAGGACGAAGAGGCGCGATCAGAGGAGCAGTGATCGCGCGTTACGTAAAGGGCGCGAGGAAGCGCGTTCGGGCGCTTGTGGCGCGCTCGCTCGGTGCGGGATCGCGCACGGAGTGCTGACTGCTGCCACAGAGTTATGCAACGTGCCGCCACTGTCGCCCGGTCGAGGAAAATCGAACCCGAGGGGCGCAGGACTGTGCGCGCGCACCCGCATCGATATCCAAGACCGCGCGCCTCGCCGCAGCGCCCGGCCCGCCGCGCCTCCCCGGCCCGCCCGCACACGACCCTTCTACCCGCAATTGACATTACACCGGAGACACCTCACATTCCTTGACGTATAATATACACGAGCGAGCTTAATTTACACTACGTTTTACCGAGTTTATTCCATGACGTTCAGGGTTCCGCACACAAATGACTACTTCAATTGATTAGGTGCTTACACACTTAATACCCACACTTTATGAAATGAAATTCTAATGCTACGATTCGACTTAATTGAAAGAAATATGAAACGGCACCAATCGATTTATTATATTATACGAGATAGGTATGTTATTATTATTTGATTTCTCATTTATAAATTAATCATCCGTGTCTCCACATTTCCGTGTTTCAATTAAATATGACTTATATTAAGTACCTACTACTCTAGTGAGTGTGAGAGTGTAGTCATAATAATGAATTTTCGTTTCTTTTTATTCGTTTAATGAAAATTCATTTTTAGCGGATTAAATGGCCAGGATTATATTTCAATAAAATATCGGATAGGATACAACTACAGAAGTTGCTCACTTATACAAGGAGAAAGCGGCCGAAGGTCACATTTACGTGACCTGATTATGGGCCTTTTTGTAGCGAACTAGTTTACAGTCCTGTGCTCGTTTTATGTTGTCCTATTATATAACAAGGCCTAAAGCCGTATTAAATATTGATAGTTTATTAAATTGTATGTGTACGTTGTACACGAAAATTAAAAAAAAAAACATACTCAATGTTACAGTTAACATTCTAGTACTGAAAACTAGTCTGAATTTGAAAAAGTCGCTTTTTCGTTAGACAATCAGTATATTTAGGATTGTTAGGTAATATAACTCCACCTCAAACTTAAGTAGAGACGAAACCGTGCTTTATGACTAGATTTCGATAAATAAAAAAGTTAACCAACTTAAAACAATTCAACTTTTGTACGTACACCTTTTTTCACGCAAGATATTTACGCTGGCAAATATAGAATTAACTTAATGAAGATTTGCACCATTATTCCCCAACTATTTCGCGAGTTCAAAACAGGAACTAACTAAGCACGGAACTCAAATTAGCTTTCTGTCATAGTCATATCTTTCCTTAGCATAACAATCATGCTTCTATAAACATAATTTCAAAATCTCTCTACGAGTGCGTATATTTCGTACTAGTGCATACGTTTACGATTAAAACATAAACTGAGTTGCCAAATGACGCCGATATTTAGCTTTCTCTGCATTCGCTTTGTTCTCGCAAAATATATTATTACTAGAGAGATAGCGAATTAAAAATAATGATGATTCCATAGTTATGTACCGGAATTCTGCATTAATTAACATGTTTCCTATGGCCAGCTGTAGAAGTAGACGCAGAGGCAGACGAAGAAGTTAAAGTAAACATAGAAAAAGTAGACGATGTTCTTCAGCTTCGGTGATTAGTGAAATCCTTAAAGGCACACTATACTGACAAGATGAATATATCAATATAACAGTTCGGCTACATAGCTACACGCATCAAGTAGATTCAAAGGCAAATTCACAAATGTACCGACTATATGCTGAACACTATACCATTATTTTTTTACAAACACAAAAATAAATAACAAGAACTTATTATATTCTGTTATGTTACTCCCATATCTGAGTGTATTGCAAGGAAGATTTTTCTATAGTAGCAATAAATGCAGGTATGGGAAGGCAATATCGTCTTGCGTTACGTTTGTTACGAACTGTCGGGGTGCGTGACAACGCACAAAGCACGATAACTGGACCTGTGGTTTCGAGTTATTGGAATGACACAGATGTGGGAATGCGAATTTATCCGTATGATTTTTGACACTAATTTTAGAGTGACAAATAGTCAAAGCTTCGTCACGCAGCTATAGGAGTAGCATTAGAATTGAGTTCTTATTTCACAAAGTTAAAACTCTTTCTACCACATAAAATAGCAGCCTGGGAAAAAGTTTACCCTATACGAAAATTAGACGCCAGAACGCCTGGTGTCATATTTACAAGCCCGCCATTACTCGAAGTTAGGTAGGTTCTCTTACAATATGTTTTAAATTTATTGTCATCTTCAACCAGTCTATTCTCTTCTTTACTATCTACTCTATTTATCTAAGAATATTATAGGTTATGTAATATCATAGTACAAAAAGATAAGTGTAATTTAAACGGCATTAATAATAAAATATGTAGTTATAGTTAATTACATTTTGTAATGTTCTTTATCTCACCTCATGTCAATTAGTTACAACGTTGGTGAATAGAGAACGCTACTAAGGTTACGTATACTGATTTGTCGAGGGTTGGCGCCACACATCCTGGCGGTTCGCGTTTGCTCTATATATCTCCGCCATCGTTCACAGGCACGTAGCCAACTTTTCGCTCGAAGGACACAAACAGTTTATTCACCTAGAAATCCAAAGTATATAGTTATTATTAACTTGTTTATCCCGTATTATATCGGCGTAACTAATGTAAAATTTAAAAATCTTATAATACGAACGGTCACTATTGTGATATTGATTTTTGTGGGTGAATACACGTTGATGACGTCGATTATAATGACGTCATTCAATTTACATTTTAAGAATAGATTTTGTTTTTAATTTATTTTCTTCTAGGTAGAAAATAGGGGAGAATGTGAGAACTAAGGCTATTCATCTGATGGATATGGACATTTACAACTTTGCTGGACTGAGTGGGTGAGTGTGGGTGGTGTTAAAGAGTAAAAAGTTTTTGTTCTCTTACAATATGTTTTAAATTTATTGTCATCTTCAACCAGTCTATTCTCTTCTTTACTATCTACTCTATTTATCTAAGAATATTATAGGTTATGTAATATCATAGTACAAAAAGATAAATGGAATTTAAACGGCATTAAAAATAAAATATGTAGTAATAGTTAATTACCTTTTGTAATGTTCTCTATCTCACCTCGTGTCAATCAGCTACAACGTTGGTGAATAGAGAACGCTACTAAGGTTACGTATACAGATTTGTCGAGGGTTGGCGCCACACATCCTGGCGGTTCGCGTTTGCTCTATATATCTCCGCCATCGTTCACAGGCACGTAGCCAACTTTTCGCTCGAAGGACACAAACAGTTTATTCACCTAGAAATCCAAAGTATATAGTTATTATTAACTTGTTTATCCCGTATTATATCGGCGTAACTAATGTAAAATTTAAAAATCTTATAATACGAACGGTCACTATTGTGATATTGATTTTTGTGGGTTGATGACGTCGATTATAATGACGTCATTCAATTTACATTTTAAGAATAGATTTTGTTTTTAATTTATTTTATTCTAGGTAGAAAATGGGGGAGAATGTGAGAACTAAGGCTATTCATCTGATGGATATGGACATTTACAACTTCGCTGGACTGAGTGGGTGAGTGTGGGTGGTGTTAAAGAGTAAAAAGTTTTTGGCCGCAGCACTGTTCCACATAAGTTGAACCTCGCAGCGACATATAGATTAACCAATCAAGTGACGGTAATAAAAATGGATACTCTACTTAACCATAAGATTAGATAAAAACAAATCAAACAAAATTAAACAACTATATTGATGTTTCAATCGAATATTTTATAAAGAAGAAATTCCAAATGATATTATAACATTACACTCCTACTTATTGATATACAGAGCATAATGAAAGGACTATCATCATACATATCCACGGCCGTAGCTAGGGGAGGGCATTGTGGGGCAATGCCCTACCTTAAAAATACCAAAAACTATGATAAATTATTACCTACAATTAAATTGTTTGTCCAAAGTTTGAGATAAAAAAAAATTGTAGCGATAGGTATCTAAACTTTTCCGAACATAGCACTGTTTGTGACATTCGAGAGCAGATAAATTATGATATTTTTTTTTACTTCCGCCCTACCTGTAACCAATGCTGCCTTACCTCAAATTCGATTCTAGCTACAGCCCTGTACATATATCACTGTTTCTATTATCATGTTAGAACTATCATTAAATCTACCTAGGATGGAAGGGACTCTCTTAGGTACTTTAGCAAAAAAAATCGTCAACCCTGGCATATACAATCATCCCAGAAGAGCAGTACTCCCAAGAATAATCTAAAGATAACATTTGTATTGAAAACACAAAACGTAGGCAGTCCTGTAGCGACACAAAGCTGGCATACAATATTACTGTGTGCACTACAACAATTTACGTGAGTAACCTAACGTGGCACTCTGAGACAATCAAGTGTTCTAGGAATGTATAAGATGCGCGCACAATAGCCGAATTAAGAACGTACCTGCGAAGCGTAAATAATAAATCACACACACTAATCCCGGCTCATTATGTTCTCACTTTTTTTTATATTGTACATTGCTGATTGTTTCAATTATCTTATTACTCAATTTGTGATCATTCCTCGTATTTACTACTTTAACATTGCTTGTATTTTTACCGAATGAAACTTTTTACACATGTTCTGTTTTTGTTTCATTTAAATAATATGCGTTCAGCTCAATAAAAGGGAATTCGTAATGTAGCTGCTAAAGCGTTTACAAGTCTACGCAAACGGCGTTACATATTTCATGTAATTTCTTCAATCTTTTGATAATAGAAACGTGGTAAGCACCCTGCTGTGTCCTGCTAAATTTGTGACGCGATAGCGCTCCCGTGTCCTAGGCCAATAGAAACATTGACAAAATGCTTTAAATAGCTAGATTTTAACTTTAACGCTAACGCTAGAACGAGCAAACCTGAGAATCAGCATATTCCCTCTAACAGAGAGGTTACTTTTTTTTACGTGGCAAAATCCATTATGGATATCCACCCTCCCGGGGGGAGAGTGGGTTATGTCCAACTCGCACGGAGCAAAACCCCACGGTGTACCGACAGACCGTATTGTTGGGACGGCAAGGGATTGTTCTATGCTATCATTGATATAAGATTGATAGATTGTACGTCTTCCAATATTTTTGCCGTGAAGGCTATGGCTAAGTTACGCGGATGACATCATTGAATATATGTATTCACATTTTTAAATATATTTTATGCCGTTTTATTAACGTAAATCTCACAGATAATTACAAGTTTTCTCAAATCACCAACTGAAAGGGGAAAATGGTGGAGTCCGATTGTAGCGTTCGTGGCAAGCGGACGTGCGCTCAAGTTTTCTCGATACGTGTTTGTTTACATCGTGTACGTGACGTCATCAGTCAGTTGGTGTTATGTTTTTACGCTAGTGTTTCTTTTTTCCGTATCGAGAATCTCGGGTATCGTGTTCTCTCTCGATTCGTCAATCGACTCGTTTCCTTGACACGTCTCTCGTTACGCGTTCTTTTCAGAACGTAGGAAACCGTACTTGTCAGTACGTCAAACCGCACTTTTCGGTGCGACTTCGTGCTCCTCTTCGTGTCGTCGTGTCGCCGCGCCGGCTGAAGAGAAGAAAGAAGTGTTAGGGCTTCGCCCTAGACACTGTAGGTTCCCTGTGAGGCATTGCACATCGCCCACAGCTCCCTTTGATCCAGACTCGGGATAGTCCGTTAAATTCATTAAGGCGCACCCCTGCCCCTCTGGCAGGGAGGTTTTACATGTCTTCCTCCGCCACACTCCCCTCCTCAGGCCCCGGTATGGCCTCCGATCGTGAACTCGGCCTCTTAGAGACCGAACTTCTTAGCCTCAGAGGATTCATTTCTAGTATTTGTCCTCGTCTCGTAGACGATTACGACGCGTACGCTGCGAAGCGTCGCGTCGATTTTCCCCACTCCTCCAAGCCCGCTCCCTCGATCTATGCCAAGATCGAGGCAGATAATAATTTTGAAATCCCACCCGTTCACGATAGTGA